>NDXB01006623.1:88375-130509 GCA_002631895.1 Agapornis roseicollis | reverse complement strand
GGGGGAGGGGGGGGGGGGGGGGAAGCTGTATCCTGAGCTGACTGCTATATTCTCAGTATATTTGTATGTTCTAGATAGAATTCTGTATGGTTCGAAGTGTAATTCTTTTTGCTTCAGTTTCTTAAGCTTCATTTCTCCCTGTACTTTCTCAGCAAAGTAATTGCCTCAAACCTCTTCTAACACACATAGAAAACATGATTTTATAGGCACTGTCCATTGCTAGCTAAAAGCCAGAGTATGAAGGAGTGATGCTTTAGTGGGTTTTTTGAAAGGTAACTAACACCAAATTGCCATGAAAATGGGTAGGATTTAAACAATTGAATAATGTCTCCCAATATCTATCTCCCTTTGCAGTGAGCTCAGTGCTTCTTAAAACCTGGCCCATCACCTCTGTGCAATGACATCATATTCTTCCATAAGGATATTTCCCTTCCTGGCACAAAGGGGATTGCTGGCCTCATCAGAAGAGCAGTGCAGTAAGAGGGAGCTGCACTGCAACATCTGCACTGGATCATGTTATTTCCAAGCTTCCAGTTTGGAGACATCGTCGGGATGAAAGGCATTGAAGCCTCTCCCTGGCACTTACTCCCTGATTGCAATGATAGGGTTTCTGGTTGCAAGGGAAGCAAGATGGTTTCTGGAGGGGAAATTGCTGAGTTTAATGCCTCCCACCCCTCTGCTCTCTGCAAGTTTGGGATTCTATGACTTCATACAATAGGAAGATGATCCCATTCCCTCCAAGACAAGCCATCATGGTGGGCAGCACATGGTAGTAGGAGGTATAGGTGAAGGTGCAGTTTTAGCTTGTGTTCTTTGGCAAGTCTCTCTAGGAGACCTCCCACTGCAGCAGGCAAAGGCTGGAAACAACCCATTAGACCCTTGCCTATGTTTCCACTCCTGCTGGAGTGCAAATTCCTTTTGCCCTGACCCAGGATAAACACACCTGTGCTCTCTTCTTGCCTTAGCATTTTATTTTGCACAGTGAATAACAACAAAACAGAAGGGCGAGCTTTGTGGTTCAGGAAGCTGACAGTTATTAAAAGTAAATTTCACAAGGAGGCAAGAGGGAGGAAGGGGAATTCTGATATGTATGGAATGTTGTTTTTACATGGGAATAAAGCACAGTTCAGAGTTCCTTCAATTACATTTTAGGAGTTTTCTTATTTGAAAATAATTGCCTGTAGTTGCTTTTTTTCTCCCGAGCCAGGGCAGTTCTGATTGACGTGACTGGAACAAACAGGGTTGCATAAGTCTGCAGAGGTTTCCTGGTACGCTGGCCAGATACAGGCTTTGTACTGATGCTTATCATAACCGTGCAATTCTCACCTGACAGCAGTGTCACGTCACACACCGTGTGTCTGCAGTGACGCTAACATAAGTCATTCCCACAGACTGATCTCCAGCGCAGCACTGGAAGGATGACCTGCAGCCACCGGCAGCTTCCGCTGGCCCACAGACACAGCAACAAGAGAAAGATCGCCTCTGAGTTAGCAAGAAGCACCAGAAAGGCCAGGTCAGGCTCAGGTCTACTACAAATGGTTCAATTTGGGTGGAATTTCTTTTATGTCACTTCAGAACTTCACCCTACAATCTCATCATTTTGATATGGAAGCAGTGTGGGAAGATGGGGGTGAATGAAAAGAACAGCTCCATGGGGTTTTCCTATCTTTTTTTTTTTTAACATTACCTCTCATTGTACTTATAATTAACTATAGAACTTCTTCTATTCACTGCTTCTGGGTGACTCTAGGGACTTTGGAGGACAAAATGCAGTATTCTACAGGAGACAAGTTTAATACTTGAAATATTTGTGTATGAAAGAAAGCCTTCCTCTTTCTATAAACCTCAACCAGGTTTATAGACACACATGATAAACTGACATCATGAATGCTGGCAGTAAGAACAAAAAGAGTATCTGTACGTAAGGTGTCCTGTGACTATGGTGGCAATAATCCTTTGCAAACAACTGAAAGCAGCAGGAGATCTTCTGAGGAGGAGAATTTGTGGTGATAGAAATCTCCTGACATTGACCCTGCAGTTGTCACCTTGCAGGTAATGTAAAAGCCCTTTGGGACACCAACTTGCATTTACAGAGAGGCCTAGAAGGCTGGTTTTCAGCCTCTCTTATTTCTGTCTGGAATGATGTTTAATGCAGGTCACAGAGCAATGGAGAGGGGAGGGCCTACATAGTTATGCAGGATGGCCCCTGTATACAACCTCCAAGCAAACTGCTGTCCTAGCCTGATGGAGGTATCGAGCCACCATGTCTGTTGGTAGCAAGATGCTTTGCAGGGTGTAAATGGCAGCAGATCTGTTTCAAGAATGGCTGGGCTTTTGGCCAGTAGCTGTAGATTTGGGGTAAACTTCAAACCCAGCAAAGACCACTCTTTGCTGTATACTTACAAGGGGTGCTTCGGTCCTGCTGGTGTGTTTCACAATGCCAGATTAGGTCCGATAAGCACTGTAGAAAAATAGCACTTTGGAGTCCTTGTTCCATTTCTTAGGAGTGAAACTCAAGCTCTTGGCCCAGATTCTCAAAAGCATTTGGGCATGTTGGATCCTATGGATCCCTGTGATCAGGTAACGGCTGCAGCTGCGTTGGAGACTCCAGCTCAGGGGCTTCCTGTCACTTGTGAGAAAAGAGATAAGCACTTTAGGAATTTGACCCATAATTTATGGAAACAAAGGACCCTTTCAAAGAGAAGCTTCTCATTCTAAGGAATTAAACACATTCTGATGGCACAGGGCCAGCTGTGTCACCTTTCCCTGGGGTGAAGGGCTGTTCTTGCTGTGCTGAGAGCACTAGTGCTGAAGGCTCCTTCTACATCTGACCTGCAGCAACCTCGAGTCAAGGGCAGACACTGGCACTGGAGTAGACCTGGGGAAGGAGATGCCTGCCTGAGGTAACCACTGATGTTTTTGTTCCTCATTCTTGCTTATTTAGAAAGCAGGCAAATCATGGTAAGCTTTAAAACAATTCCAAGTAGTTCACATTCGCAAACAAGCTGTGGGAACTCTGATTTAAATCCAGGTGGGGATTTTTTTCATAGCATATGTGGCTGTTTACACCAGGAAACTAACAACCATACTGACAACAACAGCCACCGGAGTATCTGAAGGGTAGTTTGTGACTTCCTCCAGTGCCTGGATTCATTCCCTCTCTCTCCTGTTTATATCTGAGATGAAGGGCTCTGAAACAGCAAGTGAAAGCTGTATCTTTACTTTCAGGGTCTCAGGGCTTTTTATTTCATTCTTCTCTGTACACCTGATATGAGCGTCTCACTGTCCCTCAGTAAAGAACAAACAAGCAGTAATAGCTTGTGTGGTGCCAAAACTATATGACTGATATTAGTGTGAGCTTCTGGTGCTCTTGAGATACTTGGAAATGGGAGCCCCACTGTGTATGATCCAATAGATGGTATTTCATGTTGTCTGATAGTACAAAATCCTTAAGTCCAGACATTACTTTTAAGGGACTGTAGCTCAGTTATAATTCTTGTGGAAAGTACAGGCAATGATAGGGCTGGTCAATGACTTCACGAGCTGGACTCCTGCTGTGTAGGGTACATCTCACTTCCTTCCTCAGTTCCCTTGGGATTCCCTGTGATGTAATGGTTCCTTTCTTCTGAGAGCAACATTCAGATATTTTCTATGTTAGGAGGTCCAAAGCCTGACACTGTTTCTATGGAAAACACAGAACTGCTTTGTACACAGTACAGATAATGTAGCCTGATTTTGTCCTTTGCTTGGGTCCCCATTTACTTGGGTCCTATAACTGGATTTACATCATCTAAGGTGGATTGAGTAGCTAGTGCATCCTGTTGGGTATCTGTCTATCACCCACAGCTATGGAGACACACTTCCATGAAAACTGTAGTAGGAACCTCAAATGCTTGACACAGACACTTCTCTAAACTCAACTGGAAGATGCAGAAGTTATAACGGTGTGAGAGCAATGTGAAAGAGCAATGTGAAAGAGCAATGCGAGTGCCTGTAGCTGATCCTTGGGAGACCTGATAAGCCAGCTGAGAGCTTATGGGTCAGGATGTAAGTGGCTGTGGTGGGTGTCTCCTACAGATAACCCCACTGGGAGGAAGCAATGGGTAACTGGAAGAAGCTTCTTGTTTGCAGGCGCTGGTTCTTGAACCACCCTGGTGTCTGTATCAAGCCTGGTTTTAGAGAGCATTGATCATAGCCCACTTCTGACACAGGTGGTGGAGGAGCCAGTAGAGGGAAGAACTGTGCTCTACCTGACCCTTAGCAACAGGGAAGAACAAGGCAGCAGAGTGAAGGCCAGGGGTAGCCTTGGTTGCTGCGATGATGAGATGAGGATGGGGCAGGAAAACTGGTGTCAAAGGACAAGGAAAAGGTCAAAGTAATCAGTGCCTTCTTTCCCTTGTTTTTTACTGGTAAGATTTGCCTGCAGGAATCCAGGTTCCTGAAACCAATTGGAAAGTCTGAAGCAAGGAATACCTGGTAGAAAATATGTATTTGCCATGGGCAAGGAGAATGTCAGGAACTACAGGCTGGTCAGCCTCACTGTGATCCATAGGAAAGTGATGGAGCAAATAATGCCAAGCAGTTGAGAGTAGTCAGCATGAGTTTACAAGTCAAACCATGCTTGACCAACCCAATAGCTTCCTGCATGAAGGGAAAGCAGTGGATGTTGTTTATCTTGACCTTAACAGGCTCTTGGCATTATCTCTCACAACATCCTCAAGAGAAAATGTTGAAGTACAGGCTAGATATATGGACAGTGAGGTGGACTGAGAACTGGATGAAGTGCTGGGCCCAGAGGGTTATGATCAGCAGATCAAAGTCCAGCTAGAGGCCAGACACCATCAAGGGTGCTGATACTAGGGCTGGAATTGTTTAGTCTCTTCATTAGTGGCCTGAATATTGAGGGCAAATGCACCCTCAGCATGTTTGCAAATGATATAAACCTGGGAGCAGTGACACATAAACCAGCAATGTGCCCTGGTGGAAAAGGTGGCCAACAACCTCCTGAGCTGCTTTAGGCAAAGCAGTGCCAGCAGGTTCAAGGGAGGTGATGCTTCCACTCTGCTCAGCCCTGCTGAGACAGACCTGGGGTGCTGTGTCCTGTGCTGGGCTCCCCCCTGCGACAGAGACATGGACATGCTGGAGTGGGTCCAGCAAAAGGCTGCACAGGGTCATACAAGATGCTGAGAGCTGGGATTATTCAGCCTGGAGAAAAGAAGGCTGCAGGAGACCTTATCAATGTGTGTGAATACTTGATTGGAGGGGAGGGGGAGAAGAAGGAAGATGGGGCAGACAGTTCTCAGTGGTGGTGCCCAGTGACACAGCCAGAGAGACAATGGACATAAATAGAAATAAAGGGAATTCTGTGTGAACATAAGAAGTAACTTGTTTACTGTTCAAAGGTCAAACACTGGAGCAGGTTGCACAGAGAGGTTGTGGAGTCTCCATCCTTGGAGGTATTAAAAACCTGACCACATGCAGCCCTGAGCAAGCTGTTCTCATTGCCCCTGCTTTGACCAGGGCTTGGACAAGACGGTTCCCAAAGATGCCCTCCAAGCTCACCTGGCCTGTGATTCTGTGGAGTGGGCACATCTATACATACATATACATATGTGATCACACAGATAGTTTGACTGCATAAACACTTCAGAAAATGAGGTCCACAGAGATAACAGAAATTCTCTGATGCTTGTTTCAAGGAGAGTTACAAAGTTTAGAGCTCATGTACAAGGCATTTTTAAATCAGTCTAGATTTGAGTTTGGGTCTTCTGTGCAGTACGGGCCACAGCCCTCTTAGCATATAACATCTAGTTTATTCAATGTATTTTGTTTCAAATCAGTCAAAACTAGTAGAGAACACACATTGAATGCAACACCTTGTATGTCAGATAAGCCAGTCGGATTACATTTTGGCTGCCTTCCATTGTCCCTCACCAAGTTGTGGTGTTCTAGCTCTGTGGGATCTTAGACCACTCATTCTTCCTGGCCTGTGTTAATTCAGTATAGAGAACCATGCTTCCATACACTCAGAACTGGCAGAGAAATATTGGGAAGAGCATTCCTGCCTAACGTTTATCCAGTGCTATAAGTAAGTAAACCCCATCAACTTGCAGGTTTTGTTCCTTCCCCTGGTGACTGGGTACCAGCATCATGCATGCTTCCATTGCTTCTTCTCTGTGACAGCCCTTTTGAACAGCAGCCCAGAGAAGGGGATGGGTGGACAGACTGTCTCCTTAAAGAGGTAAGTCACTGTGCAATGAATAATTCAACACAAATCATGCAGTCCAGCTAGTCTGTTACTTTGAATGTCTTTAAATCTACACATCCTGTATTTTATTTTTCAGCTGGCTGCAAAGATGGTGCAGAACAGAAGCAGAACAGGATCAAAGGCTGTGTATTATTTCACTGTGTAAGTCTGTAATGGAGACACAATGGGAAACGATTTCTCCTCTTTAGTCTATCATGTCATTTTATGTCAAGGATAGTAAATGAAGGCTCTTCCTTGCTGCTGAGCAAAAAGATTTAACAGGAAACCTTTGGGCTGAGGACAAGGCAGGGCTGTCATTGGAATTGCTCATTCTGGAAGTGCTCTTGCACTGTCAGTCTGCAGGAGGAGTTTGGATCTTGAATCCAGCCTTCTTTTGGGCCAGTTAATGCAGCTGAGTCAGATAAGCTTGGACAGTCAGGGAAACATGGATGTTATAATTGTCTTCTTGAGGCTTTCCGATGACTCCCTCGGTCTGCATTATCTGCATTCTGCTGGCTGGGGTCTGAGTCAAAGAAACATTTGACCCTGAGCTTTGCTCACTCCTACTCAGAAGGACATTTCAGAGCTCTGCACTTAAGCATTTTCCTGGAGTGTGGTGGTTTTCTGAGGTAATGTCTGGAGCCGTCCCACTGCAGTTAATGGAGAAAGATCCCGTTCACTCTCAGAGATTTAACTTCCTCTTGAGTAATGTTGATGATGCTGACAAAACAGGGATTCTCACACAGGCATCACTCACAGTCCTTGAAGGGGCCAGGGTGAGTTAAACCACCTCACCCATCTTCACTTGCACTGTCCTGGAGATGCACAGATTGATGCGGTTTGAATGTTTCAGGGGAACAACCGTGAAGTATCAGTGACAGTTCAGACAGTTGTGGAGGAGGTAAAAGGTTCTTTATCTCTGCTCTCTACCCTTGGGCAACAGGGTCTAGTGTTAGGTGTGAGGCCTGTGGGAGGGGGTTGGAACTGGATAATCTTAAGATCCTTTCCAACCCAAACCATTCTATGATTCTATATTGCATCTCAAACCAAAAACCCAGTTAGTAACAGGCATCCAGGACCAGCCATGGTAACAGTGGATGTACAGTGACCTACTTTTAACACAGCTTATGTAGCCTGTCATGCTGCTTTATGCTTGAATGGCAGAATTTGCAACAAAAGGTCAATTTATGGCAGCCTTTTATTGCAAGGTTCTTTTGCTCTAGTCCAAAGTTATCATAACAAAATGCTGTGCTGAGTACAATGGGGACTGCAAAAATCAGCCCCACTTTTAATGTAAAGCTTTAAACTTTATCTGGTTTAAACAGCTTTTGGTGCTAAGTTAATTTTTTTGTTTGGTTGCTTATGAAAAGAGCTTTATTACTTGCATGGAGAACAACAGAGGAACATTTCTGAGTATGAATAGAAAGGCTTGGCAATGGGGGCTTTAAGTAAAGCCATACAAAACACTTCTGAAGCTCAGCAAATCTGCATGGAGAGAGCTTAAACCACAGCAGCCCAGAAAAGGGAAAACTGCATAGGGAAAAATAAATGGGAGCTGTCTCCTGCTAAGGGAAGGCACAAAGTAAATCTGCTGTGACCCAGCCACACAGGGTCACAAACCAGCCGAGATGAATGTAGGAGGAAGGACACTGTGGCAATAGTTAGCCCAGAGGGCTGAGACACATGGCTGAGTCCCTACATGTCAGCTGTGCTGCCATAGCTGCCTGATTCATGCACTTTGCCTAGGGCAGCCATGAGGTAAAACACATTATGTTAAGCCTCAGTGGAAGAGGGTTAGATGAATGTGCTTCTCTTGCAGAGGGGTGAGAGCACATACGTGATCTGTTACCACAGCTCAGATAACGTGTGAGCATCCTCCCGCTCTCTGAGCACCCACTGGGCTCCCATTCTGAAAAGAGCTGACCCCTTTCTAGCAAGCCTGTTGCAAATAGGAGCTGTGGAGTGTGTTAGCATAAACCCTTTTTGCTGCCAGCTCAGGGTAAGCATATGATGAAGCAGAAGGTCCCAATGCCTTGTGGTGCCTCCTTAGGCTTTAGTAACTCCCTTGTGTATCTAAACATTAAACAGGGCCTTGCCATTGACAAGTGTTGCACATGGGGAGATGCTTTAAGCCTGTACAGATCCTTGTTGAGCTGAAAGAGTGGCTTGCCATAAATCCTGGGTGATGGCAGCCTGTGTCAAGCTATCCTAGTAGGGTGCCAAGGACTGTGCCCCCAGTACAGGCAGGGCCTTGTTTTCCTCTCTACTCAGCTTTCTTCCAGATAGCACAAGCAGCCTTGCCAAGGTTGCTCTACATCTTCTACTGCTGCCAATAATCTGGGTAATCTCTTATCTCGCCTTATTTCACATGTTTATAGCCATGACAGCCGAACCCTAGACAATGTGTAATGGGTGAGTTATGTTAGACTTTGTCGAGCCAAGAACGATGAGGAGGAAGGGCATTGCTAGCTGTGTACTAGAGCTGAGAGCACCAGGAGTGGAAATCTGTAATGGCAAAGGGTTTGAGAAATGCTGTGTCCCAGCTTCAGTCTACTCATTCCCTTCACTGTCTGCTCTTTGGGACTGATGGAGGGTTTTGCCTAGAGGCAGTTGAATGTTACTGGTTATGAGACACTCAGCTACAACGTCAAGTGAAAGGCTTGTTAGTCATCTTCACTTCTATCCCATGTATCATCACAGCTAATAAACATCCTGCAGCTGGCTTCCAGGGTGCTGGGAAGTTGGACACTCTGCTTTGAGTCCTCTCTATCTCTGTGTGCTCCCAGTGCTATGTCTGGGTTCGCACTGGTTGGGACTCTGGCCAAAGTGAATCTCCAACAGCAGTTGGAAAAGACAGAAAGAAATTGTTATCTTTCTGAGCTGGATTGACTTGTGAGTTCTGGCAGGGCTAGGGAACTCTTCAGCCAGAATTGAAGCAGGTATATGTAATCAGTTACTACACACAGAGCATCATCTCTCACATGCAAACATGTACGGTCCCTTTCTCGGTCTTAATCACTGGGTGCATCTACAGATTAAGGTGATTAAAAATATTCAGCAGTCGTGACCTGACATCATTGTTTGCATCAAGGAAGTAGGTCCACACTTCTGCAACATCATGGGATCTCACCACAAGCACCACAATAGAACTGGCAGTATGGGTTGTCTTCTTTTATAACAAATAGGGGAGCAAAGCTTCTTTTAAAGACCTGATCTTAACTTGGGCTGCACATCTCATGAGTCCTTTCCTGGAAAGTGCTCAGTACATTTGTGAATCAGATGGTTGAAGCAATGCTGAACTATGAAGACAAGTGCCACAATGTATGAGCTTCCTCAGATGCAGTCCTAACCACATCCTGAGTTAAGATGCCATGTTTGCTATCATCTTATCAAGCAGCACTTGCTGTTACCAGCCTTTATCAGTGGCAACAAGGCAAGAGTGTTGAAGTAGAGAGAGATAAGGGAAAGGGAAAATTCTCTCAGCAGCCAGCTGGAAAGACATGTGATGCCGCCCCCCCCTTCCCCCCCAGTCTTTGGTGTCCTTTCCAGTGTAGCAGGGTCTCCCTATTATAATGTTCCATACTAACTGCACAGTTCTCATTAGGAATTGTTTGGAGTGAATTTCTGCTTTATTCCTGCTCTCAGCACCATTGGGAGCACAATTGCATAGAATCATAGAATTGTGGAATAGTTAGGGTTGGAAACGACCTTAAGATCATTCAGTTCCAACCCCCCTGCCATAGGCAGGGACACCTCACACTAAACCATGTCACTCAAGGCTCTATTCAACCTGGCCTTGAACACTGCCAGGGATGGAGCATTCACAACTTCCTTGTGCAACCCATTCCAGTGCCTCAGCACCCTAACAGGAAAGAATTTCTTCCTTATATCCAATCTAAACCTCTCCTGTTTAAGTTTGAACCCATTACCCCTTGTCCTGTCACTACAGTCCAAAATGAAGAGTCCCTTCCCAGCATCCCTATAGGCCCCCTTCAGAAACTGGAAGGCTGCTATGAGATCTCCACGCAGCCTTCTCTTCCCCAGGCTGAACAGTCCCAACTTTCTCATCCTGTCTTCATAAGGGATGTGTGATCCTAACAGCATGAGAACAGCAGTATGAGAACAACTAGGGAGAACAACTGCCCAGGAGCTCTGGAAAACACTCCTGTGGCAGCTCAGGAGGAAGGGTACAAAGCTGCAAGTGAAAGGCAGGCTGCAGGATGGCAGCTGGAAGCTCCTTAGCATTACATGGGTTAAGGCACCTATGGCATTGCAATGATGAGGAGAGCTGGCATCCCAGAAAGGGGCCCACAACACTGATGGTGCTGAGCAGAACAACACTAAGACAGTCTGAGATGTGAAGAGGAAGTCAGTCTTGAAAACGACACCTTTCTCTTGGACTTTGGTATTTACCTGAAAGCCCAGATTAGGTGTCAGCTTGAACCTGGTACATCCAGCTCTCTGGCTGCAGAATGATGATGAGCCACAATTCACCTGATAGTTCTCCATACAGCCAAGCCAGGACCTGGCTGGCATAGACCATGACTTCCAACCTGTGCACCCATGTCTTCTTCCTGTGGAAGCCAGAGACTGGAAGAGAGTGGAAGGTTACTGCATGCCTTGGTGTCCCCTGGGCACACTCAGGAAGTGGGAAGGGCAATCATACAGAATGGAATTTGCAGAGTACTTCCATACATAACCATAATCCTCCCTTATGAGTAGAGATCACCAGATAGGTTTTTTTTCTTCCTGAACATAACTGGAACAGATAATTCCTTCTTTTTGCACAAAACCCCACTAGATTATTCACTTCCCCAGAAATGGCAAGACCTGGGTTTTGCACCCTCAACCTAAGAGAATTCAAACCCACAGATTTCCTTTCCTCATAAGCATCTTCAGCAGCTGTGCTTTGCTTCTGCAAGAGAAGGCAAGCAGAAAAGGTCCTGCCTCTGTGGCATGTTGTTTGGGCTCTTCTGGGGTGGGGAATGAGGAGCAATGGTTGGTCCTTGCACCAGGGACTTCTTTGGTCCTGCTTCATGGTATGAAATGCACAAATAGCACTAGGAGTGAGGAGCAGAACTCTGGGCTTGCTCTCCCTGGGGGGAGTGCCAGTGACTACTTACCATAGCCAGTTACCATCTTAGAGGGTTCAGCTTAAACAGAAAGGGTAGGGAAGAGTGCACCTTGTCATCAGTCTGTAGTTTGGGTGCTCCTGAGGTTGGCTGCTGTGGACTTTCTGTTCTAGTCTGCTCTCTTGAAATGCAAACTTCTCTCGACAAAGCTCAGATTCTTGTGATGCATCAATACATGGACCACAATAACACTGACAAGCACCTTGCTATTATCTTGCTACTGTCATTTATTACTTCCTTACAGCTGGTCATGATATGTTAATGATAAACCTTAGCCTGATTTCTGAGGAGAACAGAAAATTGGCTTCATTGTCCTAGCCCTGGTCTCATTAAAGCCTCATGTCATTCTCATTAGAATGTGATTTTCATGACTTAATCCATTATTTACTGCAGGGGAAATCTGAAATGCACAGAATGTATTTACAGTGAGATCTTGGATCCTAGACTTTGAACCAGTAGTTTTACAAGGAATTGCTTTAGAAATCTGTCTCATGGCTACTTTTAAAAATAATACAACTTGAAGTGGACGTTTAAGGGGTGAGTAACATGTTGTGGCCTTGCTAATGCAGACATTAGATCACTTAGGACCCTCTGCCTCCTGGGGACAACAACTTCCCTCTCCCTTCCAAGCCATCAGATAATGTGTGCTGAGTAAATTGAGCTCAGGTTAGAGAGCCCTTCACACACACTGCTAATTGGTGAACTCTTCATTCGGTGGCTGAAGGGATCTGACACCAGGTGATGTTTCAGCCTTGCTCCACACAGGACTGCTTGATCCAGTGGAGCTCTTTCTTATCTTATTATTTCATCTTCAATAGCAATACCAATTAATAAGTGTTCTCCTCAGAAGTTTGGTGTCTGTGAACCCAAGGTGTGTTTTTTCTGTTTCATTCAGAACGTGGTACCTTGATGAGCACTGTTTCCCCATCTCCACTGCGGGTTCAGCGGTGACTCAGAGTGAGACATGCGGAACAGTCGGCGCTGCTCCCTGCAGTGTCTGCCCGTTCAGAGGACTCCCTCCCTCACCACCGGTACGTCTTTGTGGTTTGCGAGGTCTGACAAGATTGCCATCAAAAGTGGGAGATTCAGGAAAACCCAGCTGTATTTCAACATCAGCTCTTGGTTTAAACTACCAAAGCACAGAGAAAACAAAACCACAGAGATACAGGAACTGCGACACAACTGTTGTCAAGGTAAATGCAAACACCACGGGGTTTGTAAGCTAAGGCTACAGTTAGAAACATCTCAGTTTTTCCTTCCAGTCTATCAGGACCTATATTCATGAGGATGCTGGAGGGAAAATGGCACAAAAGATCCCTTCCTTGTGTGTATTCAGTGATAGGGCTGCTGGGGAGGGACTCTTCATTAGGGACTGTAGTGACAGGACAAGGGGTAATGGGTTCAAACTTAAACAGGGGAGGTTTAGATTGGATATAAGGAAGAAATTCTTTCCTGTTAGGGTGCTGAGGCACTGGAATGGTTGCCCAAGGAAGTTGTGAGTGCTCCATCCCTGGCAGTGTTCAAGGCCAGGTTGGATGAAGCCTCGGGTGACATGGTTTAGTGTGAGGTGTCCCTGCTTATGGCAGGGGGATTGGAACTGAATGATCTTAAGGTCGTTTCCAACCCTAACTATTCTATGATTCTGTGATGGTCCACAAAGAAATACCTCTCTTGCACTCAGGAGGAGGTGGGTCTATTATGCTCAAGAGAGATGAGAGAGGTAGAAAGAATGTTAACCTCCCCAGGAAGTGGGTCCTCAGGGAATAGATGAGCAGGCTTGAAGCGTTTCAACAGTGTTAATGAATGTGCTTCTTCACAGCCATTATATGCTGTCTTATTACTTGGCATCTATGGTTCAATCTGTGGATGTCTGATGTGCTCAGCACTGAAACAGGAAGAGTCAAACAGTCTCATCTCTCCAAAGCAAAAAGAAGTCCTTTGTCTTCAAGCCACCACATATTTTCAAGTGTCTCCACACTTGAGTATGGACCTGGAAGCCTCTTGGGTTGGGTGCTTAGTGCCCTGAAATTCACAGCTGTAAATGGCACTATGAAGCACCAAAGCTGTTGAGTGTTTTGGAAGGAGCAGATGCCTGCAGTTGAAACATGGCATTTGAAGCAGCCTTTTGAAATACAGTGGAAAAGCAGCCAGCTGTTGTCCTTAAATAAAGAGAATTGGAGAGAACAGACTAAATCATATCTAGTCTTTGCCTTCAAATCCAGTCATTCATTAAGCCCTCTTTTTACTCAAAGTGCAGCACACCTTGAGATTTTACCATCTGCTCTTTCCTCTGAGGACAAATCTGTTTTGTTTTACCTCCCTTGCAAAAAGTGCAAGGAAAGCATTTTGCTGCACTGGTTTGCAGTACACCATGAGGCAAAGGGACCCCCTAGTCCATGTCCTTGACCACATTTGCCAGGGAATTAGCAACTGTGTATTTATAGCCTGTAAAAGATACCCACGCCAAGTGATGTGTGAGCTGGAGCAGCAGTGCTGGAAAGCAGTCCCTGTGCTGAAGGGTCATCTTTCTGGAGGGAGTCTATACCACAGGCTTTTTAGTGTGGGAACATTAATAACTGTACATTGTTCTATCTCCAGTCACTGCCTGTAGGCCAGGTTCATGTTGGTTTAGCTTTCTGGAGGAGATGAGTGTTGTAAGACTCAGTATCCCAGCCAGCTCCAGCATGGGCATTGCTATTCCACCCATTCTCTTCCCTTGCAGCACAAGATGCTCTTTGTGGGCTCTGTTAACCTGTTCCCCCACTGAAGTAAAGCCTCTGTCTTACCAATCCACAACACTCGCTATCTGCTGAGGTTGTTACTCCAGAGAAAGGTTCCTCCTTCCTCCGAGCAGCCATGAGAGATGATACTTATATTGGGTATCCTAGAGCTGCTGTCTCTCTGGAGGAAGAGGAGATGACTTCACCTGTGGAAATCCTACACATGGGACAACACCAGCAACAGTCCCAGGTTGTGTGCTGAGTGCCTGGCTGTCCCCATATGGCCCACAGGTCTGCCAAAGGTTTTGAAGAGACTGTACCTCACAGTCTCATTTGGGACAGGATCCACAGTATGGTGTAGACTGGCAAGGTTGTAATCACATCCGTTTGGCTGAGGATGCCAGGAAATGAAGCATGGCAGCTAAGAGAAAATCAAACACCGATGCAGAGACAATCCTTCACCACCTCATTTCTCACCCAAATTCCAACAGCGAATGATTTCTGCTCATACCATAGGAGTACTGAGAGCCAGGAGCTATCCAGCACCAGAACACAAACCATCTGCACAGAGGGGGATGAAAATATAAGCTGAAGCAGGGGTCGATGAGGAAAACCGGGATGGCACAGTCATGGTCAGACATAGCCCAGGATACAGAGGTGGGTCTCAAGCTGCTGCTCAAACAGGACACAGCAGTCAGCAAATTCAGGAACAACAGGATGGGGCTAAATTTTCAATCTGAATTTTAACCTCAGCTGAGTCATTGGGGTAGAGACCAGGAGACTTCATTTCATGTTTCAAGTGAACTAGAGAGAGATGCCTGAGATATTTGTAGGGGAATGGGCTACCCAGGGAAGTTTTGAATGCTCCATCCCTGACGGTGTTCAAGGCCAGGTTGACATGAAGCCTTGTGTGGCATGGCTTAGTGTGAGGTGTCCCTGCTTATGGCAGGGGGGTTGGAACTGAGAGATATTAAGGTCCTTTCCAACCCTAACTATTCTGTGATTCTATGGTTCTGTGATTCTATGACCATGCAAAATGCCCTGTACAGAGCAAGATTTACCCCACTGCCAGCAGGACGAGGAAATCTAGCAGTAAAAGGGTGTTAAAATGCTTTGCACCAACCTCTGTGAAGGTGAACTGGTATCAGGTGCAATAAAAGACAATCAAATGTTAGCCCAGATATATCTTGGGTTTTGTTTTGTTGGGCCCAATCTGTAACTGCTTTGATAAAAAGAAGAAAGCGGAAGAAAAGGAAAGGAAATAGCGTTTGATTTTCTGATTAAAACTGGGTGTTTTGGGTAGAAATTCTCTCCATAGAGCAGTGACTCACAAGCTGCAAGTCAAGGAAGAAATGATGAAATAACCACCAGGGAAAGGAAACAAAACCCCAAACAACAAAAAGAGCCCCAGAAGTGCTTCAGCTCTATGGGGCTGAGGGAAGGAGTGTGTATCCTGTGATACACGAGGCTGCACACAAGTGGTTTCCCTCCTGCGTTTCCATCTCAGCAAAATGAGAGGTTGGGGCTCAGGGGATGTGAGTTCAGCTTCTGATTCTGCAAAGCTTCCTGTGAGGCATGGGGCGAGCTCTTAAACCTCCCAGGGTCTCACCTGTGAAACAGCAATAACGTTCTTTGTCTGTTTAAATTAATGCTCCTGCCTATGAGTTTCTACCAAGCCTAGAGTAACGGGGCCCTAATGTATCATCAGATTCTCTAGCTGCCACTGTGCTATGAATAATAATGCTTATTAATCATAATAAACATGTCAGCGCTGTCAGAGAGTGTGCATGGAGTGAGTAGAGCAGTGTCTGACAATTACATCCTGCCATGGAAAGCTTCAGGTGGAAAATGAGCCTCATTCTGCTGATAATAGAAAACCCAGGGGTGGCCAAAGTCTTCCTGCAGGCAATACTGAAGGGAAGGAGGAAAGGTCAGTTTTGTTCTGAAGCATAATGCAGCAATGTCCCATGTGCTGTGTCCCTCTCTAATGTACCAAGGTAGCTCCTGACATTTACGAACTGCGCTAGTGAGGGATCCAGGCAGTGAGTGTCCAGTCCAAAATACAGAATCATAGAATCACAGAACAGCTAGGGTTGGAAAGAACCTTAAGATCATCCAGTTCCAACCCCCCTGCCATGGGCAGGGACACCTCACACTAAACCATGCCACCCAAGGCTCTGTCCAACCTGGCCTTGAACACTGCCAGGGATGGAGCACTCACAACATCCCTGGCCAACCCATTCCAGTGCCTCAGCACCCTAACAGTAAAGAATTTCTTCCTTATATCCAATCTAAACCTCTCCTGTTTAAGTTTGAACCCGTTACCCCTTGTCCTGTCACTACAGTCCAAAATGAAGAGTCCCTCCCCAGCATCCCTATAGGCCTCCTTCAGATACTGGAAGGCTGCTATGAGGTCTCCACGCAGCCTTCTCCTCCAGGCTGAACAGCCCCAACTTTCTCAGCCTATCTCCATACAACAACAGTAGTAAACCCTAACTTATATACTGAAATTACCTACATTTACTCATTAAATCTTCCGCCTCAGTTGTTCTCCTCTTTTTCCTCCTTCACCCCATTCACCACTTTGGTTAAGAGCTGATGAAGGGCAGAATTTAGGCCATTTGCTTCAATGATCTCAATTACTGGTCCTTCCACTGTGTGCCAGCAAGGGATGGGCCAGGTCCTGTTTGCGAATCACCCTACTGAAAGGTGGGATAGCAGCCCACCTAGGAGCACCTCAGGCTTGGAATGCTCAAGAAGGTGATCTTACATAAAACACAACTCAAAGTAGGCCAGGTTACCCCGGGTTGGACCTTGTTTGCCAGAGCAGAGTCTAAAATGGAGATCATTCCGAAACCAGCTGTTGTAGGATTCACCCTTGCCTATATAAAATAGCTGCTGCTGCATGCAGCAGGGAGGTCACTTCAGAGTTTGGACTATTTATACTTAAAAGGACAAATAGATCCTTTGAAGCTACGGGAGTTACTTGAGACTTCAGCTGATGTAAAGGAGGTCAGAACCTGCTTCTAGGGCTTTCGGCTGAAGCTCATTGCTTGATCCATGCAGGAGATACTTGCTGCAGAGTTAGTCATCCCTGTGTCCTGAAGGGACCTCACAGCACTTCCTATTTAATCAGAATTACCTGCTGGGAGGAAGCGTCTGGCGAACTACAGGGCTGGGCTTTGGGGCCAAATAAGAAGGAAATTCTGTATATTGAGAAAGGAGCTAATCAGCCCCAAATCTGTGACAAATAAATGGTTTGCTGTGCAATCAGGAAACAATTTCCCTCCTTACCTGATTGCCCATGGGTAATTACAGGTGCATGATTTATCCTCCTCTGAAGCACATCTGATCCTTTGCTGTGAGAGCCAGACTGGAGCTGGGCCTTTGGCCACTACCAACACCAACCTCTAACTCCCCCTGATAACAACTCCTGCAGCCCAAGCCAGGAATCATTGGCCTGAACTGAGGAAACTGCATTATTAGTGCCAATTTTTGTATTAATTTCATTATTATCATAGACTCATAGAATAGTTAGGGTTGGAAAGGACCTTAAGATCATCCAGTTCCAACCCTCTGCCATGGGCAGGGGTACGTCACACTAAACCATGCCACCTAAGGCACTATCCAGCCTGGCCTTGAGCACTGCCAGGGATGGAGCACTCACAACTTCCTTGGACAACCCATTCCAGTGCCTCACCACCCTAACAGGGAAGAATTTCCTCCTTATATCCAATCTAAACCTCCCCTGTTTAAGTTTGAACCCGTTATCCCTTGTCCTGTCACTACAGTCCCTAAGGAAGAGTCCCTCCCCAGCATCCTTATCAAGTTGATGTTATTTTAAATGCTGAAAGGAGCTGGGCACTCAAACACCACTGAATATATCAGGATCTCGAGCCCCAGCTCTCTTCTTTCACAGATCCAAGCTTCAGAGGTGTCCTGGTGTGTGAACGCAGTGAACACGTCATGTGTGAGGGCCTGTGTGATTTTCCCATGGTGGCACTGCCAATCCCTTTGTGTGTCCCAATCACTCCCTGTTTGTTTCAAAACCAAACAAGCAGTATTTGCAGAGTGTCTCTGCCCAAAGCAGTTGTGTGACCTGCTCACACCGTGTGCATCACCCATGCCAGGAAAACGTGTTTATCTCCATTAAAAACCATTTGTGTATCCTACCTGCTTAAGTCTTCCTGCACTCAACCTGTGGCCCAGCTCCTCCCTTATGTCACAGGACAGGGATGACACATTCACTGCTGTGTTCCCAATGCTGCTGCCAGACAGCAATAGCCACAATGGGAAAAAAGAAGCAGTTACTTGTCCTTGCAGTGAACAGTCCTTGGAATTCCCAGCTGCTGCCACTGCATGCCAGGCTCTTGGAACACTTCGTAACCTCCCAGCATGAGCACTTCGGCAAGGCAGGAAATACTGCTTAGTTCAGGCAGCAGAACAGTGAGGTAGAAAAAGTCTTGCCCTAAGCCACCATTTCAGATCCATGGTGGAGACTGTGACAGATGCCAGGAGATTCCCAGTCCCTTGTTTCAGACACAAGGCAAATCCCATTTTTGCAGTGACTTCTGGAGCTCACTAAGACCAACTGACTGTAGCATCCAATCCATCTTTACAAGCCTTGTGGCACTATGGTTTGCCAAGGATCCCAGAGTGAACAATAGCTTTCACTTTAACCATTTTTCATCTGTGGATATTAAAGACATCGCTGGATTGAAACAACCCCACATGGCACATCTACCATTTGTCTACTTCATTGTCTTTGGGATACAGGAGCTGGACCACCGAGTCCTCCATGTCAGTACCTCACCTAATGTGTTGTTTAAAGAGCTGCTGTAATGTCAATATGAAGGGTGAAACAAGTCAGCCTACATTTTATCCAGGTTGAGAGCACAAATGCTTACCTTGCACTGCCTTCAGAAGAATTGGCCATGCCCAGGAATAGAGCCATGGTGCCAGCAAAACCACATCTGTCCCTGAGGTGTCATCCCTGACATACAGGCTCAGAGATGCTGTCTCCCAAATGTAAATGTCAGAGTGATGGCACTCATTCAAAAACCAGCCCCTGCCTTTGCTAAACCTATGAAACACCAGTGCATGTGTTCAGAAGCAGACCAGGTCCTTTGCAGTGCACTTTAAAATTGGGGTAAGGAGGAAGCGCTTTAGGAAGAGATGCAGGGGGCTGAAAGGGGGAGAAACCATCTGCCAGTGTGCCAAAGGTTGTACATTATATGGTGTCACCACGAGATGAGCTCTCTTCCTAAAACAGCCTTATTTGGAGATTAGCACTGAAACAATGTCATCTAATCCTGAATCTTTCCAGCCTTACTCAGCTGCTGTTTGGCTCCTGGTCCCTACACAATAAGGGCCTCTAGAGCCACACAGACAGTGGGAGCAGTAACGGTGGTGCATCATTACAGACCCTGTTACCAGGGATTTTTAACACCCAACATCACTATAAACAGCTTTTTAGCAATATGAGCCCTCTTCCTCTCAGTTCTTCACCACAGCATATAACACCACCAGACACCCTGACATCCTTCGGAATGCTGCAGAGGGAGGATCTGTTCCTTTCCAGATCTCAGCTTCTCACCTGAATGATTAACAACCATAAAGCACCAGGTTAGCTTTTGGAAGCATCACCCCACTTGGCCAGCAGAATGGAAGGACCTAACAAGATTGATTTTGTATAATCAGTGTGACAATATGGAGCATTTCTTTCTATTTTGCTACTGGATGAGGTTGCTTCTGTGATGCTTCTGTAGCTTTTGGCTCCAGTTAAATAGCAAGAGAACTCCCAATAACAGGAATCAAAGCATCTTCCACTTGATTGTGCTCTTGTGCACCTGTGAATGGAAAATTCTGTGTCTTCATAAGTCACAGGAGCACAAAAACCATGTGTGGTGTACAGGGCTCCCACATATCTACATGGGATTGGGTTAATGCTAGCCAAGAAATCTGAAAGCAGAATTATCTGTGTTACACGTCTTACTTTGCTCTATTGCTGAACATAAGTGGAGAGGGGAAGAGCCACAAATAAAAGAGAATGTCAAGAATAATGAAAAAAAAAAATGTATGTTCCAGGCTCAGAGAAATTATTTTGACACCAGCTTTCACATTTTTTCATTATCACTCCTTTGGGCAAAGTCATTCAGAAGAACAAACAGAAAATCATCCTTGCAGACTAAGATACAGAACCTGCCTCTCTTCACAGACTGGATGTGACAGCTAAAACAAGACCCCA
This sequence comes from Agapornis roseicollis, assembly GCA_002631895.1. Taxonomy (NCBI): domain Eukaryota; kingdom Metazoa; phylum Chordata; class Aves; order Psittaciformes; family Psittacidae; genus Agapornis; species Agapornis roseicollis. Next base: position 110,163 of record NDXB01006623.1, on the reverse strand, counting down.
GGATCCAAGCATGGCAGGAAATGAAGAGGTTGCATTAAAATATTGCTGGTTTAGTAAGCGGGGAGAGGGGTGAACCCTGTGTTATTAAGAGGCGATTGCCTCACCTCATCTTTCCCTTGTGCTAGTGCAGGCAGATTGAACCACCACATCCTTAATGTGCTAAGAACCTGCCAGGGTCTGATTCAGGATTCACCAGAGCTGTCCTTAGCAAGACCTGCTTTGCCCTTGATTATGTCTGTTCCCCAGGGGTGATGGAGGGCCACCCACAGCCTGTGCAGAGGGTGCTCTTGTGTCTAGAGCCATGTGCACTACTCCTCCTCTTTGCACAGAGTACCTAGGGAGCTAGAGTTGGCAAAGGTTATGTGGACTTTGTGGCAGCTCTCTGCAGACAACATAGAATCAGGATAGTTTGGGTTGGAAGGGACCTTCCAAAGTCATCAGGTCCAACCCCTCTGCAATGAGCAGGGACATCTTCAGCTTGGTCAGTTTGCTCAGAACCACATCCAGCCTGGCCTTGAATGTCCCCAGGGATGGTGCATCCACCACCTCTTGGACAACCTGTGCCAGTGTGTTACCAATCTCGTTGTAAAAACTTTTTTTCCTCACATCCAGGCTAAATCTCCCCTCTTTAATTTAAAACCATCACCCCTTGTCCTATCACAGCAAGCCCGACTAGAAAGTCTCTCCCCATCTTTCTTATAGGCCCCTTTCAAGAGCTGAAAGGCCACAACAAGGTCTCCCCAGAGCCTTCTCTTCTCCAGACTAAACAACGCCAGCTCTCTCAGTCTTTCCTCATAGGAGAGGTGCTCTGTCCCTCTAACCATTTTTGTGGCCTCCCCTGGACCCTCTCCAACAGGTCCATGTCCTTTCTGTACTGAAGACTCCAGAGCTGGATGCAGTACTCTAGGTGGGGTCTCACCACAGCAGAGTAGAAAGGGCAGAATTACCTCCCTTGTCCTTTCGGCCACCCTCCTTTGGATGCAGCCCAAGATACATCTGGCCTTCTGGTGCATATCTACCCTTCCTTGCTCTTTCCCATTGTTTTTCCCCTGCTGCTGCTGTACTGCCCTCACGGCCCAATCCTGAGCAAGAAACCTCTGCATGTCCTCCTGCCCCAGCTTGGTACCTAGGGCTCCCTTTTCTCTATCAGCACCTCTTTAGTAAGAGCCTACTTCGGACTTGCCATGGACAACAGACAACCCCTCGTTTTCTTCTGCTCCTCTGTGTTCCCTTGTGTCACCCTTTCTGTCTTCCAGGGTTATTTTGTTGCCAACCTCCAAGCGACATCAGTCTCATGGAAGTTATTTTACTCACCTTTGAGTTGTAATATCCAAATGCATGTACAAGTAAGACCTTTGGACTATTGCATTATGGGGCAGACCTGCTTTCTGACTACTTTTGGATCTATGATCCTGGCCTATATGAACTAAGGCTGGTCTTGTGTATTATTACAGAGAGAAGAAAATTTAAAGGACATAAAGGCCCCCACACTCCTATTAAATGTGATAAAAATGTGCTCCAGGGGCTGCAGTGCTTGCTTGGGACTGGGAAGAGCTGTTTCCATATCCTCTTCAGACCTTCCTCATGACATTTAGTGACATATTTAGGACCTGATCCTCCAGGATCTTCAAACCTCAGAAGGCCTGGGGCATAGGATGTGTCTACCTTGCAGAAATACCAGCCTGGGATTATCTTGCTGTGAATAAGTAAGGTAAGTGCTGACCTTAAACAAGGGATTTCTGTCATAGCACTGCGAGACTGCTTGTTAGTTGTGATGAAGACACACACATAATGTCACTGCAGATCTGCCAAGGGGACATGCACTGAAAACTAGGGGGACAATGAGGGGGTTCACAGAAACTCAACAACCAAGCAAGGAAAAATGTCCTTCATGTTTGGAAATAGGATACTGCTAAACCACAAAGTAAGTGGGCATTTGTTTGGCATGAACAGTACCAGAGACCAGACACTGAGACATTCTCCCCCTCTACTCTGCTCTCACGAGAACTTACCCAGAGTATTGCATTGAGCTCTGGGGCCCCCAACACAAGATGGACATGGGCCTGTTAGGTTTAGATTGAATATAAGGAAGAAATTCTTTCCTGTTAGGTGGTGAGGCACTGGAATGAGTTGCCCAAGGAAGTTGTGAGTGCTCCATTCCTGGCAGTGTTTAAGACTAGGTTGGACGAAGCCTTGGGTGCCATGGTTTAGTGTGAGGTGTCCCTGCTTATGTCAGGGGGGTTGGAACTGGATGATCTTAAGGTCCTTTCCAACCCTAACTATTCTATGATTCTATGATTCCAAGTCCAGAGGAGGGCAATGAAGATGATTCAAGGGATGGAGCACCTTTCCTGTGAAAACAGGCTGAGAAAGTTGGGGTTGTTCAGCCTGGAGCAGAAAAGGTTCCAGGGACATGCTATAACAGCCTTCCAGTACCTAAAAAGGGCCTACAAGAAATCTGGAGAAGGACTTGTTACAAGGGTATGTAGGGATAGGACAAGGGGCAATGGCTTTAAGCTGACAGACGGGTGATTTAGGTTAGACATTAGGAAGAAATTCTTCCCTGTGAGGATGATGAAACACTGAAACACATTGCCCAGAGAAGCTGTGACTATGCCATGACTGGCAGTGATCAAGGCCAGGTTGGACACAGAGGCTTGGAGCAACCTGCTCTAGTGGAAGGTGTCCCTGCCTATAGCAGGGGGTTGGAACTGGATGAGCTTTAAGGTCCCTTCCAACCCAAACCAGTCTGGGATTCTATGATAACATCAACACTGCAAAGCTGTTGGAGTGGCATGATTATAGCCTGGGGTAAGCAGTGCTCTCCTCAACAAAGGTTCAGGAGTTAGCCTGGACCTGTGAATACTAACAGTAAGAAGTTTGGAAACTTGTTTTGGAACCTAAAACTACCAGCACAGCCAGACTATGCCAGCGGGCCTCAGGACCAAAGGGTGGGCACTGGCACCAGCTCACCAGTACAGGTGTAGCCAGGAGAGTCACCAACAGGCTTGAGAGTCATCAACGACTTGGCACCACGACTGCTATTCATCAGCAGCTTGGCCCCATCCTGGGCCATAGTTTTTTATGCCCTAAAGAGCAGCTGGCACCTCCACAGAGCCAACAGGTCTCTGCTCGGCGTAAAGAAGGGGTAGCCGGGCCAGAGGATGAGCTGGAATAAAAGTGGTGATGCACATGCTGTGGACAAAGACATGTAAACACAGGACAGTGAACGCAACGAGGAAGAATCTTAGTGAATTTTTGTGCCAAGTCCATCATGGTTTCAAAGTGATTGTGCCCTGCACAAATAGACTGAAGGACTAGAAGGATAAGAGGGTTTTTAATCCAGCCTGTTACAGGAGCTGTGAGAAGAGCAACCAGGTCAAGCCCTGCAAAGGAGTAGAAGAAAACCTTTGTGGAACCTGACAAGGTTTAAACATGCACTTCATGGCTACCAACATGTTTCTGGTCTCATCCCCAAGTCATAGCTGCTGGCACCCTAAAGAACTGTGATTCTACCTCCTCTCCCCACTTGTTACCTCACTTACTATCTAATATACCTGTGTCCCCATTTTAGCACTATCTTGTACTCCCTCACCCAGAAGGTACCCAAGACAACAAGATACACTTGAATTCTCAGAGCCAAGACAGAATATCTTGACTAAAATGAGCTTCATAGGTAATGCTAATTTTTGCCTTATTTTCTAGAGGAAATCTCAGGGAGGTGTCTGCTAAGCTTTATCTGGTTATAAGGAAAGCACATCTATGTAATAGAGGAGTCCCCAAATCACAGCACTGCCCAAGCACAGCCAGCACTGTTCACAATGAGCCCTCTGACCTGCATATTGATGATTGCTCAGGGAAACAAAAAAGGACTTTGAAACCTTTACCAAGGCCCACATGAAAGCTTCAATGAAAAGGCTGATTCACAGCAAGAGGAACGTTTCAGAGAAAATCGGTCCCTCACCAAAAGGCACTTCTTGGGAGAACGTGGGCTTGATGCTTACAGAAAGTACCCTGTGAAAAACGGTTATGAAAGGACATACCTAGTGTTTGAGATAACTGTCAGGCTACATCAGGTGCAGGTGGATGCTTTGCTTGGTTAAGCCAACATGACTGTCCTTGTAACACTGGCCTAAATCCACAGGAAAAAACTGCAAACCAGTGCACATCACAGATGAGCACCAAAATGGCATTTACTGCTGAAGGGTGACAGTGAAACAGAAACAATCCAAATTTGGGGATAAAAAGCTCATGATAAGTTCATGTGGCTGAATTCTCAGCTTGAGTCCTGTTGGGGTCTGTCAGTTTTAGTGAGTCCTGATTTCGCTGGGTAAAGACATGGTCCAGAAGAGAAATTCTGAAGTGCATTTCCATGAGTAATGCATGAACTTCCCACCTTGGCACTGGTTTTCAAACAGTAACTGCAAGTTGGCAGGTTTTATCAGAACCAAAGGTAAATCACAAAGCATCATTTGCAGAATAAATACATCTAGGTTGTCACTGTAGAGCAGGACTAGGATGGAGCTCTTGAGCCTCACTGATGTTCACGTTATATTAATAGTGAAGGGAAATGAAGGAATAGGGGAAAAAATCCTCTCTCTGCATCAGTGTGTAACTGTGCTATATTTTATAGATGAATGACAATGCTTAATGGCTTCAGAATAAAGCAAGGAGCTCAGGGTCTCCACTGAGCACTGTAGTGCTCTCTTTTTGATATAATTCAAATCTGTGAAGGTCTATTTCACTCATGCTTCAGCCTCTGAAGGGAGGAGGAGCATGAGTGGGGTCGCAGACAGAGCAAGAGCAAGTCAGTGAATTTAGACCAAAAATAACATGAGTAGATTGGAGCATGATGTCAGTCTGAGAACCTCTGGGAGAGCTCCTCTCTGCTGCACTCGGGCTGAGAGGGGCTGAGTGCACGCAGAGATGTAAACTGCTCTGAGATTTATATGGGAAAGGAAAGCAGGTGTCAAACGTTATTATTTACATGAAGTAATTGCATAAAGAACACCCTAGAATCAGACCTTTGTTCTGCGTTCGCAAATGTATTCCTTTAATGATCTCTTTTCAAGCCTTTTGAGCTATAAATAGGTTTGTAAGTTTAAGAGCTGGAAATAAGCCACCAGCACTGTGATTGACTATTGTGAGATAGTTCCATTAATTTGGGGTTGGGGAATGGGCTAGATTAAACCACACTGAAACCAGCCTGTGCCTGTCTGGGAGGAGACCATGGGTTGGGATCCACTGAGGAGAGGAGGCGAGGAATGAAGGGAATAGGGAAGAAAAGTAACACAGAATCACTGAGACTAATATGATATGTGCCAAATATTAAGGTTCTTGAAAATAAGCAGAGATAACTATAAAAGGTCTGTGTCTGGCAGGATAAAAATAGTTATAGGTTATGTACACAGAGAAAAGCACAAGCAAACAGACTTCTGATGTAGGAATTTCTTTATGCAAGTGACAAGGGCCTGTGTTTCTCGCAGCAGAAAACATTACAACACCAGTCGATGTCTTTGTAATAAAGGGCTAGAATGGTCAAGGAGCAGCAGCATGAAAAATGGTGGTGATGGAAATTAGCCAGTGTGTAGCAAAAGCCATGACACCCACTGGAAACAAGGTAGGACACAGTTATGGTTGTCTGCCTTCCTTTTGTCTGGCATCAGCAAGCTCTGAGGGCTTGTAGTGGTGCTGAGGTGAAGTGGCACTGCTGAATGAGGATCTCTTTTCCCCCCAGCAATCTGGAAATTCTCTGCTCATCTGGTCAATGCACAGACTCCAGAACTGAGTTCATTCTCTGCATGGAGCAAGACAGCATCAGAAAGGAACACAGCAGACTGCTAAGGCATACAGCATCCCACTGGTGCTTCTTCCAGGAGAGGAGGCCAGCCTTTAGGCTTCAGACCCTTATTTGACAAACCCCCTCATTATAACTCACAGAACAAAGAACTGAGCAACTGTATCACTAAGGACAGTTCTAATAACCTGTAGCATCTCAGATGCACACATTTCTTTGGCCAAAAATTGTCTGAAAGGGGTTTCAAAGCCATCCTCCTCCAGAGCTGCTCACAGGAGTAGAAGATTGGGGTCCACAAAATGGCCCAGACTCCTGCTGAAGGCACCAAAGCAGCTCTAGTGACTTCCGCAGGACACACAGTGCTAGCCCTTGATTTATCATCCACCTCCTCTGTCTTTCACCAATATTTGTAATTAAATTTGCTCTTAGCTACAGCCACCTGATAGTGTTTCCTATGCATTGCACCAGGATTCTGCCTCTTGATGGGATGACCAAGGGCCCAGTGAGGCAGGTAGAGTAATGGGAATTAGATGGCAATGGAACAAGGCAAGGGAAGGATGTTTTTTCCAGCTTATATTTGTCTTCCTTTTCAGGCAATGACCAGTTCATAAGGCACTGCCCAGGCTCTTAAGTTATTTTAGTATCAGGTCAAAGTTGCTTCTTTAGTCTTTAAATACAGAGAACAGAGAAGTTACTTGCCTTTATACCCTCATGTAGTGAGTCTACAGTGGAGATGGGAATATCTCTGAGCATCCCACTCCTGTGCAGCTTCCATCTTGTCCCAAAGGACACAGCCAAACCAGCATGACGAAGGGTTTGGGGGAGACAAAGGGTGACACTCACATCATCACGTCACTGGAGTGTATAAAGGTATACAGTGTATAAAGGACTACAGCCCTATCTTCTGCCAGGGGTTTCCCAAAGAGCTGATCACCCCAGTGGCAGCAGATGTCTGCAGGGGGATATAGAACCATAGAATAGAATAGTTAGGGTTGGAAAGGACCTTAAGATCACCTAGTTCCAATCCGCCTGCCATAGGCAGGAATACCTCACACTAAACCATGCCACACAAGGCTTCGTCCAACCAGAGATGACCAGAGATTGGGAAAGGCAGGTGAGGGCTGCCTTGCTGCCGGCTGGGATAGGATGGCAAGGGGAGCTGCACTGTGGGTGCCTGGCTGCTGAGAAGGTTGTGCCACGTGAGAGACTGGCAGCAGAGGCAGATGTTGCATTGCATCATGCCAACCGAACCAAGGTGTTCGCACGCACAGGCTGATGACTCTGCCCAGAGCCCCTGTGGAAGGCAGGTTTGTAACTGACAACCGCTTCTCACTGCTGAGTTACGCCTGGCTGGATACACCCCCTGATCCCAGGCCCTTTCCAGGATGGTGAAACAATGGCTCCAAAGTGGTTTTGAAAGGCAGAATTCTCCCAGAAATGGGAAAGGAAAGTGGGGATGAGGAGAGAGGACTTCACAGATGTGGGTGGCTCACTCTTTGGACCATGCTTTTGAATCTCCAGTGTCTGGTCTCGTTTGCTGAGAAGCTGAAGGCTGTCAGCTTGGGATCCTCAGGTGTTCGAGTACCTTGGAAAATCAGGGCACTCATGTCAAAATCACTGTGCATTTAAGGAACTGTGGGCTTTGCACGTTACATTAGAAGCCTGTTGTCAATAGCCCCAGAATTATACTGACAAAAGAGAAAAAACTTGTGCTCTTTCAATCATCAGAATGGTGCTTCAGAGCCTCAGTGCTGTTAGAAAGAGCATAGGGAGCAAAACGCAGTGTTAAACCCTACTGGGTAACACATTCCTTAACGGCATTTTTAAAGCATTCCACACTGGCAATAAAATATAGGAAGAGGGAGAACAGAGCACAGCCTTTACTGAAAATGGAAGAGGGGAAAAAACATCATCACAAGAGCTTTTCACTGATGGGGGCTATGGCATCGCTCTGTCTGCTGCTCAGAGCTGACTTTGTTTCCAAAATACACACAGCATAAATCCAGCACAGCAAAACTTGAATAACTAGTCATGGTCCCCTGGATTTAAATAGGTTGCCAACTCCCTATGGAAAGGGACACCAAAAATAACCAAGTCTCGATCACTGGAATATTCCTGATGTCTCTCAAATAAACCAACTCTGCAGAAACATTTGATTTCCAGCAGTTTCCCACTGAAGCTACAAAGATCTGGTCATGGTGCCCAGTGATACATGAAACTGTTGATGCCATTCTCAGGATGATTTAAGGGTATTTATTTGTTGTTACCCCTTGAGAGAAGCATGTGATTTATCACAAAAGAATGGTGAATTTCACAGGACAGTACCAGGCTCCATATGGTTGTGATAGGAAGGCCAGCATGGAGCAGGCAATACTTTGTACGGTCCTGGAAATGCAAAATTCAGCCTCGATTGAAGTCGATTCCAAAACTCCTGTTAAATTCACCAGAGTCAAGTTTTCCTGGAGCTTTGCTTTAATAGCAATGTTTTTCCCATGGGACTAGGAATAGAGAGGAAAAGAATGAGAAGTGAGGGTGCCTGGGAGAGAGAAGAATCGAAGGTTCCCTCCCCCATCATTTTCATGAGAGGGGGCTCCTGATTATATTTCAGGTGTCCATATCTCCCTGTTTTTCTCTACCTTTCACTCTTCCAGGTCTCAGCCCTTCAGAGCAAAGAAGCCCACAGGCTGCCTACAGCCTCAGCCTGGTAACGCTCTACCACTGTCTCTTCTTCCAGTATCTGAAGGGGGCTTATAGGGATGCTGGGGAGGGGCTCTTCATTAGGGACGGTAGTGACAGGACAAGGGGTAATGGGTTAAAACTTAAGCAGGGGAGGTTTAGATTGGATGTAAGGAAGAAATTCTTTCCTGTTAGGGTGGTGAAGCGCTGGAATGTGTTGCCCAAGGAAGTTGTGAGTGCTCCATCCCTGGCAGTGTTCAAGGCCAGGTTGGATGAAGCCTCGGGTGCCATGGTTTAGTGTGAGGTGTCCCTGCTTATGGCAGGGGGTTGGAACTGGATGATCTTAAGGTCCTTTCCAACCCTAACTATTCTGATTCTTACTCAGTGGGATCAGCCAAGTGCCTCCATAGCATTCTGCTGCCTTACACACATTTATACTTAGTCTTAAAATGTTGACAAGAGTGACACGTGATGGCTCCACTGCTTTGGGGCCACAAATGAAGTGAAGATGATAACTTCTTCTTCCAAGTGAATCCTGCTGAAGGTCCAGCTTACAAATGGGCTGAAGTGGGGCTTTGCCTGAGGAATCCTACTCAGATCCATCACCAAGTCCTTCAGCATGTTATAGCAGTCAGTGCTGAAGAGGAAGAAGGAAGAAACACAACAAGGTGTACGTGTGGTAAGCTGTTTCTCTGGAGTGTCTTGCCTTTAATCACAAATCACCAGAGCCTGATTTAGTCACCAAATGAGAAACTTCTTTTTTTCCAGAATGTTTTGATTACAAATTATCATTAGTCTTGCTGCCTATAGAACTGGGCAGGTCTCTGACTTGATACCAATGACAATCTACATGCAGGCTGTTCACAGCCAAAATATGTATGAAATAAAAGCAGTTTTCTTACTTTGGTGACAGATATTTGCTATTTCAGTTGCACGTGAGCAGTAGTGCTTTTGAAGGATGTGGTGCCTAGAGATTCAGAAGATGTTTTGCCAAGAAATCAGTGCCTGGGGAAATGCTGCCTGCAGTAGCAGAGCTTCCAGTCCTCTCCTCCTCCTTTCTTAAGGGTTTTTTTNTGACAGAGATAAAACAGCATTCAACCCTCTTCTCCTGAGGGGCTGCCTGCAGTAGCAGAGCTTCCAGTCCTCTCCTCCTCCTTTCTTAAGGGTTTTTTTTTTTTTGTCACTTTTTTTCAGGAATTTCATCATTCCCACAGCTTGGGGAAGGAGGGACAGCTGCTAACAGACTGCAGCAGGAGAGAAGCAGCACTGTCTGCCACCGAGACCAGATCCCACCAGCCAGCTGACGGTGGTTTCCTGCTTCTGGGACAGGCTGGAGCAATTGGTTTGTAATCCGATTGAATGTTGGCCAGAACACAGCCTGGGAGACTCAGTGCTGAGCCATTTCCCTTTGACAGCTGGCAACGATCTGTGGAGCACAGGAGCACCCGCAGAGCTTTCCACTCAGAGGTGGTACAGGCTTTCACAGAGCTTGCAAATGTGAGAGGCACCTGCTCCTGCCTCCCAGCTCCCACCTGCAGATAAAAGCATCAGTGTCTCTGAAGACAGAAATTTCCCTATCATTTGTGAAATGCAGCAGCCCCCAGCATTCAAACCATCCCTCCTTTTCTTTTCTTCTGTGTTTCAATTGCTTGCAAAATGTAATTGAGTTCTAAGGACTAAGTTGCTCCAGATCAAGGCACAGAAAAGGCATTAAATCAACTAAATCAATCAGTGCCATATTTACAAAATCCTCATTATCAGATTTTGCATACAATATGCTGTTACAACAATAGACAGTTCCTTCTCCCAGAATCATAAGTGGGAGACTGCCACTAGCATCAATAGAAAGTGCACTGAATCCTGAAGAAATAGAACAGTCACCTGGCAGAAAGAGGCTCAGCCACTACATGGACTGCGATGGTAGAAACATCCACTCACACTTTGAAACATTAATGCTCCAAAAGCTCTGTTTTACTGGAATATCAGAAGACAAGCTGCCAAAGTGCTCCAAAGAGCTTATGCTGTAGCAACCATGCATGCAATGTGCCCTGTTCGGTCCATGTGAGAGCAGGAGGACCAGCTTTCCTACAATGTGTGGCACAGATGCATTGTAAACCACCATTCCTCCTTGGCATACTCAGCTTCTTGCCTTCAATGGAGAGACGGGCCAGAGAAGGAAAGCACGACCAATGAGTGATCACAGTGGGAGAGAAATAACAAAATCTGGATGGGCATTTCCTATTTGTTTTTCTGTACACTCGGATTGCATTGGCAATCGGTGCATGATTACTGTGAGGGAATAATATCATGTTCTTTGTAAAATGACATCATCCAGCTGCATTTAAGTAAATTCATAAATAGAAATGGGGGAATGGAATATATTTATTGCTCTGGCCCTGATAAATATTTTAAATGCACTGCTTGCCATCTTTGCATTTACTTTATTACTTGGAAAGCTCAGTACCTTTAAGAGCGAAGTTGCTGAATTCAACTAGAAGTTAAACTCTTGGCAGGTGACAGACAAACCAGCTCACCAGCTTCTCATATTACCTTATTTTTAATCCCTTGGTGCCACTGCAGTGCTCTGCAGTGTGTTTTGTATTTCTTGTACAAAATTAAAACACCAACATTTTTCAGGGGGACACTGAAATTCAAATAATTTGAATACAAAAGCTTTGAATAATAGGTTCTCCTTCAAAAAAAATCCCAAATATTGTCTATGCTGCCAAATGATCCATGCCTGCTTAAAACATCCCACAGCTTCCAGACCCCCATATCCAATCACATTGTTCTGTCTGCCTTTGCAGCCTGGGGAAGATGGGCTTTGCAATGTGCACTGAGAGATGGGGAAAGCAAGTCAGTTCTCATCTTCAGGAGCCCTGGGTGGGAAAGATGGAAACAAAAAGTCTGGCTAGTTTGTCCCAGGGTGAGCTCCAGCTCAGGCTGGTTCTGCTCAGCTGAAACACAGCCCTGTGACACAGGCACCGAACGTTTAGGGTGTTGTGTCCTTTGTCACCTGACAATATAGCAGAAGCCAGCCAGGCACTGGCTTTCAAAGCTGCTGGTCTTGTTCTGATGGAGTCCAGGCCCCCTGTCTAACCACAGAAATGCTCTGAAGTCTTCAGGGAGTGGGAAAATGTCTTGCACACACTTGTTCCTTGGGCAGCTCTTCTCAAAACACAGCCCTGTTGCCACCCAGCTTTCCCATCACTCCTCCTCTCACCCAGCTCCATCACTCAGGCTTCACTGTGTGGCTGAGGATCTGGCCCTGGCAAGACTATGGATGTAAAAGAAAGATTGTTTTTAATCAGAGCTTAGTGAGGGAAAAAAAAGCAGTGGCAAAAGGTGCAAATGGGGTTGACATCTCCCTGGACCATCCCTTGTCACAGTCACGCTATCAGCAAGAGCACTTCTGAAAACGCTATTATTTTTATTACCTCAGGAAGGAAAGCATCAGCCAAAGAGCACAGGGCAGGGCTGTTAGACCTCTCCTCCTGTTTGCTTTACCCTTCTTAGGGAAAGATGTCTCCTGAATCCAAGGAATCCCTCACTTCCCTCAAGACACTGGTCTATAAAGGATTCTTTTATAATTCTAAGAAATTATCAAGTGCCAGTGTTGTGTTTTCATGTATCTCAGAGTAAAGTTGCATTGTTTTCCCTTGCTACTGCATTCTTCACCTTGCCCTTCAAATCCTGCTGAGTGAATTACTACATTTATTGCTTTGCCTTGCAGTATTTTCCCACTTATCTGAACAATGTGCAAGAAATCCTGTCATGCATGGCTGACTGACTGGTGGGACTGTTTGCTCACCAACACCAAGCCAAAACCACATCCTGCACCCCGTTGGGATGGCTCTGACGCAGCGCACAGGGGTGACTGATCCATCTGAGGCTGCAGTACCCTTGTTACAAAGATACAAGAGACAAAGTTGAAGCATTTTAGTCTGAATAATTCACTGCAGAAAGCAGTGCACAGGAGCAGAGAATAGGGCCTGTGGCTCTCCATAGTTAAGAGCAGAAAGGAGGGCAGGAGTTTATCCAGGGCAGTTTGTAGTACACCAGATTCAACCAAGGATTCTCTAGGTCCAGGCAGCTTTTTTCCTTAAGCTACTGAGGGAGACAAGGCAGTGCACTACCATGCTTCACCATGCTGCAGGATGCTGTCTTTCCTTGATGCCTGTCACATGAAGCAAGAACACAGGACGAAGTTTGCCTTCTGGGATCCTCTGCTGGTGCTGCCTCTGTAGTGCTCTACAGCAAGATTGCAAAGATGAACATTACCCTTTATGGGTAATCCCAGATGTACCTTTACAGCTGTTAATTTTTCTAGAGGAAGAATTAGATTTGCCACTCTAATTTGACTCTAGTGAAATTTTAGAGGCAATTAAGGGTTTGGGTTTTGGCTTTTTTCATTTCCTATCTAATACAGATCAGCAGCTACAAAGACACTTTCATACTATCAGCTGTGCTTCTCAAACTGGATGAGTGTGCTGTTAATCATACACCAGTGGAGTGCAATGTGGACGTCTCAGATGGCTGCTGTCAGAGGTCCAGGCCTACCCTTGCTCTGGGGGCCTCTCTTTATCTAATAAATTGCCCTCTCCACTCTCTGTTGATGTACTATGGAGCACTACAGTGGAGATGCAAGGAAAGGAGGGAATGGAAGTGGCATATTTTCTCATCTCTTGAGGACAGTGTATGTTTGAAACGTGGCAGGATTTCTCAAACAGAGCAACATAATGAGGCGGCAGGGAAGGGAATATTAAGGCAACAGATTTCCCTGGGAAACTGTTTTCCAGAAAAAACATTGGAGGAGAATGCTATTCTGATTAATGCTCATTTGTCCCTCTGTATTTTTTATCTCCAAGGCGGGATATAGGGCAGAGCAGAGACCAGGGAATGGCAGCCCCGTCATCCAGCCAGCGCTGCAGCAGAGCTGACAGAGTATCTAGGTCAACGTGCAGCAATTCTTTGCAGATGAGTGAGATCTACAGAGCCGAAGGCCAGTGCTGACAGCAGAGCCAAGCACTCCTTTCGCAAACGAAGGGTGTAAAATGTGCTCCCCCTTTCAAGCAGCAGCAGGAGGGGACCCTGCACTGCAGCCTCCATCAGCAGGAACTAATGCCCATCAGCCCTGCTCACTCATTCCTGTTGGTGAGCAAGGCTGGGATATCAGCATTGCCACAGGATTCAGATATAAAAGGCCAAAAGATGTGGATGTCAACCAATACCCAAATATCCAGGGAGGATATTTTTATATCTGAAAACTGATGTGAAAGCTCTCCTCTAAAAGATGACGCTTTGCTTTTTCACATGAGAGCAGCATCAAATGTTACCCAGGAATAATTTTCATATTTGAAATGTCCTCACTTAGCTTTGAAGTGTTTTGCATCTCACACAGGTCTTAGGAAAAGTTTGTGCACTCAAATACTTGTCTTCCAAATATCCCACTTGGCCTAATGAAAGGTATTACCTTTGCCAACAGCCTTAGAGTCTTCAAGAGAGACACAGCTTTGGAGACCAGCCATGCACAGATCATATGTTACAGCATCTTTCTCCCTCCTGCTGCTGTGCCTCAACCCACTGGGACAAGAGCATGAAAGGATCAGTGCTTTCTGTATATATCAATCCTGAGTGTCATAAGACTGGCAGCTGTCTCTCAGTATTTGTGCTAAACTCTGGGTCTTCTTTAGAGGTTGATTCATGCAGCCATAGCCTTCAAAATCAAAAGACACCATTAGATCATCCTGTCAGGTAGCACAGGCCATCAGGATTTGTGCTAATTTGTGTTTTGTTAAAACGTGTCCTTCAATAAAAGAGAGTCCACTCTTGATGTGACAGCACAGAAAAGGGAAGATCTGTCATTTCCTTGTACTGGCAGAAGTCTAGAAAGTCATTCAGGAGGTTTATTCTCAGTTGTTGAAAGCACCGGGGGAATTTTCCTGATGATCTTGCTTCCTGGCAGAAGTTTATATTGAATTTTGAGCTCAGGACTTCAACTAGTAAATGTTGATGCCAACCAGCTAAGTAACCTGCACTGCCACTGCAGATTTAAAGACACACTACAGAAGAAGTGCCTTCACTCAGGATTTTGAGTGGGAATATTGGAAAAAGAACAGTTCGTCATTACAGAATAAAGGCAGCTGCTTCTGCATGTGCTAAGAAAGGAGGGTGGCTGTTAACACAAGGATTTTGGGACAGAAACTATCCGTTATTTGTATTTGGGATGATAGCCCCCATATTATAGGTATTAATCTAATAATATTCACCCTAATACCAGTATGCTTTGTTTGAACTAGTCAGTCTAACACAGACGACTTCTTTGTTGCTAGAACAGTATTTTTTATTATGAACATTTCTGCCTAAATCCTTCATGTTCTGATGCTGGATAACTTCCTCTTCAAGCTGGTATTATAGGGCAAAGAACAGAAGTATCTGGAGTAGAAAACACTTAATTTAGCAAGTGCACAGTATTGTACTCTTTTTACACGGGCACATAATTATGTGGGTACAGCATTTGATAAGACATAAGAAATTCACACCAATCTCAGATCTGTGCATGCATCCCTCCCTTGCTCTATAGAAATGACCCTGTAAATTAAGTGCAGGGATGGCTGTGCGCAGTCTGAGTGATGTGAACAAAGGCATGTTTTCAAGAGCACATAATGCACATCAAATTGTATTTATGTAGTGAGTGTGGCTAGAAACAGGTACAACTTCTGTACTTTTTCAGATTGCAGACATTCTACATTGAAAAACTGTTTTTCCACCACTAACTCCTGTATAGGAATATACTCCCTTGAGGCTAGCAGAAAGTAAGAAGGCAAGAGGGACCTTCTGTAGTGTCTGTATGTTTTGCATCCTGCCAATGTTGCACACATCTGCCTGCTAAGACAAAAAAAGAAAGCTCTTCTGTGGCCCAGACGGGCTTACTCAGAGTCTGGTGGAGTCAGGAGTATTGAAATCCACGTGATAAAACTGGCAGAAAATGTTACTAATCAAAGACTTGGGAAGAATATGAAGAAGAGAGAGAACAAAACTGTCATTACCCACTATTTAGACTTTTGAATCTGGCCTATTCATAGTAACACACCAAGTGTATCTATCCAATTGCAATAGTGAGTGACAGCTGACTACTTAACAATTAGGTTTTCCTTCCCCACCTCTGAAATTAAGGTCATACCCTTTTCTATTTACTTTTGGGATGTGGTAAATTAGAGCTTTGGCTTCATTACAAAAATTAATTAAAATAGCCTCACAATGGCACCATTCATCGCTGGGCTTGTCCCTCCCTGCAGTGTGTCCTCATGTCAGCTCTCTTTGGGTTTAGTCCCAAATTCCAGTACGTGCTAGTCTGCCTGTATTACTTGGACCAGTAGACTAGATTTTTCTTTTTGTTCATTTTCTTTGTTTCATTGGGAGGGCTCCTCTTGTTTCTAATTCTTCTGTTACCTCTTTTAGGAGAAACTGTACGCTAGCAGGCTCTCAGCATGATCTGATCTCCCCAAAGTGCTTTATGGAGTTTGCAGCTTGGACTCATGGTAGACACCTCTACCTAACAATTTCTGCTCACTGACATCCCAGGTGTCTAGCCTGGAGAAGAGGATTAGCATTCAAGTTGGTTTCATTAGTATTTCAAAAACATAACTAAAGAGATAGGAAAAAGAAAAAGCTTGAGTATTCCTTACTTACACAGAGCTGGAAGTCTGCCCGTTGAAACATGCTTTATTTTTTTACTAAACCATTTCTTTGTGAATGCAATGCTTGTTTTAAAGGCTGGATTTATGGACTGGCAAAAAATAATGTTTTCCTTTATAGGAGAAAGTGTTGCATTATGTTTCACATGACTGTGTCCTGAGGTGGTTCAACACACAGAGTTCTGTGTGTACCAATAAATACGGATCTCAGATTTCAGGAATAGTGACCTACTAAAAATTATTGCTTGATGAGAAGTACAGAAGAACTCAGTTTCATTTTATATCACACCTAAAGGGGAAATGGCCAACAACAGTTTCGACAAATGTATGTGCTAGAGATAAAGCACAACAGGCAACTCTAATACCTACAGACAAGAAGAAATCAAAGTTGTGGTGGAATCACTGTCTCTGGAAGTGTTCAAAAACTATGTAGATGAGGCCCTTAGTGACATGGTGGTCTTGGCAGTGATGGGGAACAGTTGAACTTGATGATCTGAAAGGTCTTTTCCAACCTTGTTGATTCTCTGATTCTCTGATGTGATTAAGTCAATGTTGATGTTGCTTTAAAGAAGAGAACATGAGATATTTGCAAAAGTGACACCTATCATCATAGGTTTTATTTTTTCAGTGTTTAAGCATGTATGAAACTGCAAGTATAACCTGATTATTTTTTTGTTCGCTTACTGCTTGTCTACATAGGTGCATTCAGGAAATTTCATTCAAATCAGTTTAGGACGTGACTTTAAAATGCATCAGCTAAACAGCTTTAAAATGTGAAAGTGAGACCTGTCTTTATGAGGTTGATGTGTCCATATCAGAACCTAATATAAGGTAATGAAGCCAGTTTTCAAGAGGGCTCAGACTGACAGTTCTGGGTATTTAAACACGTATTGGCTGTAGGTGAGAAACAAGAAGGAATCCTCTAGGGAATAAGCATGGGAATGGTTATGCAGACTGCCCCTTCTCCATGAAACACAAAAAGGCAGGATCCTCCTCTGAGCTAAAATTGTCTTTCTTTGCAGGCTTAGTTTTCAGCCAAATCAGCTCCCCCTGGGACCCATCATATACATACGGTTGTCTGCGCTCTGGTGCTGGTGACATGGGACAGTGTAGGAAGGAGGCCACAGCTGAGCAGTGATCGTGGAAACGCATTGTCAGTGCTACTGTGGACTTGCACAGGATGAAAGTGCCCACATAACGTCAGCCATGGGAACCCCACTGGTCTCTTACTGGGGTTCATCATGACGGAGTTTAAGAGCAATAACAGGAGCATTGCTTGCAAAGAGGTGATAGACCTGAGAGCCTTTTCTGAATCTACCAGCCTGAGCCGGCAAATGTGAGCAGCAGCATTTCACATTCCCACCACTGAAAATCATGGCCTATCTGTAAAGCTCTTGGTACAATATGCAAACCCTGATTTTCAGCTTTGTGCCTTGTGCACAGAGATAGCTTGGGGAAAGCCTTTTTTTCCTACTTGTTAGTGAAGAGGGGGAGGGAAGTGGAAATCTAGTTTAGCCCATTAAAAATAAGCATCTTGTCCTCTATGTGCTCTGAATGAATGACATCCCATATTGGACTTTGCTGAAAATGTATTGTTTTTTCTTATGAGCAAAACTTACAGCTGAAAATAAGACCGCATTGATATTTTGCTGCAGAGTTGTTGCCTGTAGGTAGGCTTTAGATGGAGCTGTTCTATAGAAATCAATCCTGGTAAAGCAATAGCAGCTGTTATTTTGCCAGCAAGCAGCAAGCAGAAGTGATTGCAGAGGAACCCCCACTACAGCAGGCCTGCTTAGTAATTTAAAAACAATTGGGGGCATAAAAATAACCCGAATATAGATGGAGAACCACAACATTGTTATTTCTTACGTTTTGAAACCAGAGACTAGTGAGGAAAATGTGAATTCTCCCTCACCAGGTCCCCATCTCCATGTATGACCAATGAATAATTAATCTTCTATAGATATAAGACAAAGTTTTCACCAGTGATAAGGAAGGGTGACTATTTAATATTTGTAATGCTGTTGGGACAGCTGGCTCACATGGGTTCTGATGGGATTGCTCCATATTTCACCAGTGCCTTTCATTATCTCTCTGGCTGTGCTGTCTGCTATCTTACCTCTCCATCCAGTCAGGCATTGTAAAATGAGCTCATCTTCTTTTATGGACAGAGCAGGATTGTACCTGGCAAGCACCTTGGGGACTGCAGGAAATCACGTCAGGGACTCCACCTCTTGGAAGCTCTTGGGCTCCTTTTCTCGCAATCTATGAAGAGGAAAACACTGTCAACCTTCAAAATAGAAATCATTATTTGAAAGCCTCAAACAGGGACAGAATACTGGGTTCATAACAAAAAACCCTCACTAACTATACATTTGTTTTTCAAGTTTATTAATACATTTTAAGAAGGCTTAAGGATGAAAGGTTCTGTGGCAATGTAATGCAGTATTATGATATTAATTTGCATCAATTTCTTAAAGAGATAATTCAATTAAATAGTTCAGCCTTTAGCAACTTCTTCTTAAAAACCATATCTCTTTTCGAACTGTCAACCACTTGAAGGAAGAGCCCTTGATTCCCTCTTGATTGTATGCTACATGAGGCAATTTTTCCTTGGGGAATTACATTAGCTAAATTAGGAGCACTGTAATTTAAAGGTGATTAAGTACCTTTTGTGATTGTTGTTCTATGACTCCAATCTGATAACACTTAAGTGCATGTGTAATCTAGTCTTTCACAGGGCTACTCGCATTCATAAGTGGGTTTAAATCTGTGTAAGATCAGGACTTAAATAAGCACCACATTAAATGTTTTATGGCACGTTAACAAAGTACGTATTTGTTCTTATTGCAATGACATTTCACACTTATGGTTGGTGCAAAACCACTCAGAATGCTTTTAAAAACTGGGGTTTTCATTTTACAGAAGAGGAAAGCAAGGCATGGGAATGTGAATAAATAGGTTCTGCTCCACTGGCAGATCTGGGAACACAGCATGGACACTTGATCCTCATTGATTTGTGCCTGGTTCACTCTGTACCTTGTACTCTGTACCTTGGTGCTCAGGGTGGGAGGAGCAGCAGGAACAATCCAGACCAAGCAAAGTGACCAAGTCATTGCTCAACATGTCTACTTCTCTCTGGAGAAACTCCTTCTCAGCCAGCATCCCTGTTATGTTTTCAGTGGAATAGGTTTTTGTCAGTAGAGCACCCAGCGAGTTGAAGGATGTTGGAACATGGGCTACTATTGTGCCCTTGGCAAATTTTAAGGTTGGCATCTGTTGGGGGTTGCCAAGTAGGACACGCTCAGCCAACCCACTGTCAAGAAGTGGTGCTGGCATTTGCCCATGCACCAGGGTATTTTACAGAATGTCATCACTTGGTAATGAAATGCTCCCCAGTAACGATGCCTCACGAACACAGAAATAGCCTTTGCCCATCAGAAAGTTTAGCAAATAATGCTCGCAGGAAGTGATTTGCTAGGAATCAATCAAGCAGATCCCAGAAATAATGTGACAGATGGTAACCCGACATTACTGTAACGTCACCAAACTACTTTTTACTCGCACTTTAAGCAACCATTTGGACTCAGGTCTTTAAAGAAGAATGTTCACTCTCTCACTCTACAGCTGGTTGAAGCTGAATTGAAAATTCTGTCATTAAAAGTCACTGAAAGGCAGAATAAAATTAAAAGTATGAAATTTTCTTCAATGCCAAAGGAAAAAACCAGTCAGTTGTCAAGACTCTATTTTGATGCTTTTAGGTTATGTGCCCCTGCTTTATTTTTAGCTGTGTTATGCTACAAACAAAAATCCTCAAATATAAAATTAACACAATCATTATTCCAAGTGATACGTACAATGCAAATGTAATGAAATAGATGTTGAAATGACAAATACTGGAAAGAACAAACAGGTTTCTGTTTGCATTTTTATTTTCTATACTGTGAATGCAAAGTTTATTGAAATCATCACATCTCCATTTTTCATGGCCTGGCACTTTCTGAGAGAAAAATACTCCACCTAAGCAGTACTGTTAAGGTCTCTTTAGGCTGTGCCCTGGTGCACTAAAGTTACAGTAGTTTAGCAAGTTATCCATCATAACCAGTAGTATGCACAGCTCCTCCTTTTGAACTTGCAAGGTAAAAGACCATTCTCTTACACTGAATGCCTAATTTGCTTGTTACAATTTATTGAGGCTTGAAATGCTTACTTCATTTTCCTGCTGTATGCCTCCAAGATGTTTTGTCACTGTATGAAGACTTGTTGCTTGTTACAGCCCTGATTTCTTAACTAAAGCATTAACGCAGTCCTTAATCAACAGCTTTTTCTTTATAGCAGGAGATTTTTCTCCCTCCTATCCCATGTGCATCATGCAATCTGCAACCTTTCACAAAGGGAATTCTCATTCCCCACAAAGAGGTTAGCCAAAATGCTGCTTGCGCTAAACCAAAGATCATCCCAGAAATGGGGCTGCTGAAGAAAGCAAAGTAGGCCATCAGCATTCCCTGCTGAGCTGCTGGATGCGACTTTGTCCCAGGGGAACGCTGTCACACTGGTTGTGTGACAGCACCTAAGCTCTGCACATGATGAGAAGGTACTGTTATCACAGGCTGCTGGGGTCATTCAGTGGGCTCATCATTGGGAGTGAGTATCTTACAGAGCCACAGAATGAGCTGCTTGGTCACACCTGGCTGAGGTGTTTTCTCCCTGCAATCAAGTGGGGAAAAGCAGAGGGGAAATCACTGCAACAGCCAGTGCTGCCATGGCCCCCGCTGCAGGTAGTGCACCTGCTCAGCCTCTCCCTTCGGTGCTACATCAACAAGGAGAATGTAATCTGCCACATGCATGGCTTTAAACTGGAAAAAGGTAGATTTGGATTAGATATGAGGCAGAAGCTCTTCCCTGTGAGGGTGCTGAGGTGCTGGCAGAGGTTGCCCAGAGAAGCTGTGGCTGCCCCATCCCTGGCAGTGTTCAAGGTTGGACGTGATGGGGCTTGGAGCAACCTGCTCTAGTGGAAGGTGTCCCTGCCCATGGCAGGGGGTTGGAACTGGATGAGCTTTAAGGTCCCTTCAACCCAAACCGTGATTCTACGTACCTAGGCGTTTGCAGGGGGTGAGCTGCAGCCGGGTGCATGTATAAATATGTGACTATGGTGTTCTGCAAAATTTGGCACAGTGCATGTGAAAACTGGATTGCCTTAAAAAAAACCGCCGTGTTTTCATGACTTACTTTAACACCCTTACACATCGCCTTGCGTTCATGGGACAGGATGAATGAACAGCCCCACAGTATCTATAACTGAAGCTGCTGTCACTGCACTACTCTGGGTTGTATCTTCCGTTGCTAACTCCGCCGGCCGTTCCCCGCCGGTGGGCTGAGGCAGTTGGTTTTCCCCATGAAGACCCGAACTGGGGCAGTCCCGGTGAATGTCACCACTGAAACCCGCAGTTCCTCCGCCGGGTGCTCTGAGGACGGGACGCCCCTGACACACACCGGGGTGACGGAGGCGGGGGGGGAGGAGGGGAGCAGAGACCGCGCCGGCCGCGGGGCGCGAACCCGGCGCCCATCGGCCTCTCGGGGCCAATCAGCAGCCTCGTTGGTGACGCGCGGGGCGGGGC
>NDXB01006623.1:29816-88347 GCA_002631895.1 Agapornis roseicollis | reverse complement strand
CGTTGGTGACGCGCGGGGCGGGGCGGGGCGGGGCGGGGCGGGCGGTGCCCTGGCGGGCGGGCGGGCGGGGGGAATCGGGGCTTTCCTGCGGAGGGCGGGCAGCGGGCGGGTGTAGTGGAGGCAGCGGCAGTCGGGCCGGTGGAGGCGGGCAGGGAGCTGCTGTGCTGCGTCCCGGGCACCGGCTGGACGCGCGGTCGCACTTCTTTTTTTATATAGACACATCCGTGTATATAGGGATACAGGGTTTCCTCTTCAGTTTCTCGGGTGTGCGTGCGCATCTGCCGCGGAGCTGGCGGGCTGCGGGCTGCCGCTGCGCTGAGCTGAGTTGAGCGCGTTGCCGTGCCGGAGGCGCGGGGGGCCGCGGCCGCCGCCGGGGCTCAGGCCGTTCCGGGCAGAGATGGGTTTCGCGGCTGGCCGTGCGAGGGAGGACAGTGGCCGCTCGGCTCCGAGTGCCCGGGCGGGGAGGTGTGTGTAGGGACCGCGGCCGGCAGCGCGGGGGTTTGGCTTTTCCCCCGTTCTCTCAGTTCTCAGAGGTGTAGCAGTCAGGGGTTCAGGTGCGTTGGGTGTTTTTTTTCCCCCTTGTTGCCTCCGTCGGCTTGTTTGCCCCCTCCCCTCTTTTCCGTTTTATTTTTACGTGAGGTGGAGACCGGGGTATCTCATTTTTCTTCAGCTCGGTAGTGAAATTGCAGCAGTTTGTGCCTCCTCCAGTGTGCTCGAGCGAGGAAAATGGAGGCTGTGATAGAGAAGGAATGTAGTGCGCTCGGAGGGCTCTTCCAGACCATCATAAGCGACATGAAGGTAAGAGACAAGGCTCAGGAAAAGGGGGGGAACAGGTGAGAGAAAACCTCTCCCAGCCAGACGAAACTTTGCCCCATGCGATACAGGAGCATCGGGTGGCAGCGTGATCCCTCCCCCCCCACCCCCCCCGGCCCTGGGCTGCTTCTGCCGGGGACCCTGCCCCAAAGCTCGGTGCATGTCCCTTGCAGGTTGAGGCGCCCCTGGTAAAGGAACCCCTGGTAAATGCCTCAACCCCATGGTTTGGGGCTTTCGAGTTGCTTGCAGGACACCACCTCTCCCTCCTTCCCTGTATTCTCTCTCCCCTGATCAAACATGCAAGCTGGTACGTTGCGCCAGGGTCAGCGTTTACCAAACCTTTCTACTTTTATTAAATCCCTTTTAGTGTTTTATTTTGGGCTGTGGGACTACTAGCAGAATCAATGTAGCGCGGTGGGAGCGTGGTGTGGAGGAGACGGGCATGGTATATGTCAGCCGTGGGGTGGGGCTGGAAGGGGCAATGAAGAGATGGATGTCTGTGCTGATGGGCACGGTGAAAAGAACATAAATCTGAGCCTGGAGATGCTCAAAAGTTGATGCGTGCCTGGATTAAAATTGTTGCTCAGTCGGTTATGTGGTATTATTTTCATGCTGTGTATGCTCACGGGGTGGCATTTGCTTCTTTCTGTGCATGAATGCAAAGGTCTCAAGTTGCCAGGTCTCGCCTGTCTACCAGGCACCAGAAATCTCAAGCCGCACTGACTCCTTCTGCCAAAGGGTCCCTCTGGGAGCGGAGCTCCCCGTCTACCCTTGGCAGCCAAGGGCACTTGTGCAGGGTTTTCTTTGGGTGAGTGGATGCCTCCCGCCCTTCGCTCGTGGAAACAGCGCAAAAGCCTTGCTGTGTTGTGCCAGTCATGCCTCCCCCGAGCCCAAGGGCTCAGGGCGCCCTGCCTCTGGCGTGGCCGTACTGCAGAATACTGCAGTGTTCCCTGGACAAGGGCAGCTTGTCTTCCTCCTAGGGCCGGCTGGGAAGGATGCAGTTGTTGGCAGATGTTGGGGCATGTGGGAAATAATGGGGGGACCGCGTAATGTAAAGGCAGTGACCATGTGTGTTGTGCTTCTCCCAGCTAGGGGCACAGGATTTCTGTGGGTGTTTTAAAGGGTCCAGGGCTGAGGAGCACGGAGGGCTGCAGGAGAAATTGCTGCCAAGTAGTGGTGGAGGAGGATGGGATCTGCTTTAGGAGGAAGCCTGGCAGAGGTGAATGGCTTCTAGTGTATCTTTCTGGAAGTAGGGGTGGGGGGTGTTAGAGAAGCTGTTTGCACTAGAAGTTAATTTTTGGCAAGTGTTCATATGCACTTTCCTCTCAGCACATCTTAGGAGACATTTAATTAAAAGCATGGCTTGTCAAGAGCAGGCAGATTGCAGAGAGGAGGGGGAGTGTGTGTGTATCTGTCAAGACAATGCTGCAGTCCTGGCAGTGGTGTTCCTCAGGCTCTTAGTCCCTTGTATTTTTGATAATGACTGCGTTTTAAAATAAAACAGCAACCCACCCCCCAAAAAAAAGCAGGAAAAGATCACAAATCCTGGAATCATTTTAGTGGGCTGTGCAGGGAGCATGCAGGAGATGTTCTGTTCCAGATGAAGTGTGGTTTTGGGCTTCGGCACAGAGGGACACCGAGTGTGTTTATTCTCTGCTTCTTTCCATAAGTGATGCATTTGGATTATCTTGCTTTTAAGCAAACAGACCTTTGCTGTGTGGATTTATTTATTTCCTTTACACATGGTTACTTGCATGGGAGTGCTGCTCATCACAAACAGGTTGATGTGAGCTTATGGAGATGGGCACAGGTGTGAATATTTTTTCTCTTAATGCTCCATAGTAGTGGAACCTGTTCTGTGGACTGGCAGTTACTGAGGGGGCAGGTTTGCAAGCAATCGCAGCAGATATTTAGCAGCGTGGTAGTTGTTAAGGTTTACAAAAACCTGCTTATTGTTTAGCAGAAGAAATAGTTCTTACCTGTAGCTCAGTTTGATGCAGCTAAGGCCATGCTGCCGCTGAGGTGCTCTAGGATCCTTTGTGACTGCTGCACAAAGGATCGTGACAACTTCTAAGAAAGAGTAGCTATTTTTGATAGCTAACTAGAACCTTTCCACTAATGATACCTTTGGTAGTAAAGTGAAAATTAGCATTTGAAGTGCTGTTTCACGTAGCTGGGTCTGCGTGGGCAGGCTCCTGGCAGGCTCTTGGAGATGTTACGTAGGGGTCTGCCCACACATACCAAGTGCACTATCTGTGCCTATTTCTCATCACCGCTGTGATCAAGTCCCCACTTGCCCTGCAGTGCTGAGGGATTTGCTGCAGCATCTGCCTTTTTTTTTTTTTTCCTTAACTAAATAATTTGCAGGTTCTTTTTATCATACAGATTGCTCCGCCTTCAACCTGGTTGTAAAGATGGCAGGGTTAATCAGCAGAGTATTACAATGACTCTGAAGTCTTGCCAGTAGATGCAGATGGGTGCTGCAGCCGAGGTGATGAAGATCCAGTCCGTGTGGACTGATTTTTCTCTTTGTTCACAATAACACAGAGCTAGCTCAGGTGTTAATTTTGACCTCTCCTTCATCTGTACGAGGTTATAGAAACTGGAATTATAATCCTGAGCAATGTGATTGTTTCTGTTTGTCTCTGGACTGTGTTAACTTTGAAACTTAATGAGGGCAATATATGCCAGTGTGACACGTTTTGATGGCAAGATTATGTCTCGCTGTCTGAGATCTCTTGAACTGCCTTTAACATTTTCTCCAGAAACCCCAAATTTCTCTTCATCCTCCACCAAAAATAATCATATAGTTACTACTCAACAAAACAAGCTCAAAAATAATTTGCTGTAAAGCCCTAAGTGATTTTGAGAAATGATGTACTGCATGCAGTTATGGTATCTTCAATGTAAGGACATGGAGCTGCTGGAGCAAGTCCAGAGGAGGCCACAAAGATGATTGGGGGCTTGAACACCTCCTGTATGAAGAAAGTTGGGGCTGTTCAGCCTGGAGAAAGGCTGCATAGAGACCTCATAGCAGCCTTCCTGTATCTGAAGGGGGCCTACAGGGATGCCAGAGACATCAGGGACTGTAGCAGCAGGACAAGGGGTAATGGGTTTAAACTTAAACAAGGGAAGTTTGGGTTAGATATAAGGAAGAAATTCTTTACTGTGAGGGTGGTGAGGCACTGGAATGGGTTGGCCAGGGAAGTTGTGAATGCTCGATCCCTGGCAGTGTTCAAGGCCAGGTTGGACAGTTTTGGCCGACATGGACTAGAGTGAGGTATCCCTGCCTATGGCCGGGGGGTTGGAACTGAATGATCTTAAGGTCCTTTTCAACCTTATCCATCCTATGGTTCTATGATTCTGTGATTTTGTGTTACTGAGTTAAATATCAGAATGGTTAATAGCCATCCCATTTACATCACACTTAATGTACATCTGGAATTTCAGTTGCTTGACAAGGGAAGTCCATGCCTTTCATGCAAAACAAGGGTCACATTTGTTGGGTAATGCGTGGTGTACATGGTGACAGGGTTGTTTATGGAAAGCCCACAATGGGAATTGTACTTGACCCTTGTGCTCTATAATTGGGCTTCTGTGCTTTGAGATTTCAGAATCAGATTAAAGAATTATAAAGGTGAGAAAAAGTCTGCCCATCCCATCCTAAGTTTAGATTCATTGTCACAGCCCTGGTGTTTCCTATGGTACATCATGGAGCGTGTGACACTTACAGTTTGTTATACTCTTATGAAAGATCTTTTTCAAAGCAATCAAAGTTCATGAAAAGCAAAATAAAATGTGCATGTCCCCATGGAGGAGCAGTTTTGTGTGCTGCATGCGCACATCGTGCGGCTCTCTTTGAACGTGGCATTCGTTCTGTAGCTCCCTGTGGGAAGGGAGTATTTGATCTGAATGGTTTGTAACTCATTTCTGGCAATTGGGAAATGAGATGCTGCAATGTGCTGCTAATTTCAATGTTTCTTATAGTGCAAAGCAAATTGGTGCAGATAATTTTGGGGAGGGCCTGTTGTTGATGGGTTTCAAAAGATCTTGTCTTCTCACGCAGAGCAGTCCTTTTTAATCCTGGTTTTCCTTCTGAGTCTTGATTTTTACCTTTCTCTTAATCACACTGTTCTCTGCTGTCTTGAAGGAAAAAGGAAAACAGGAGGACACCTCTGAAGACATTAACATTGGCAGTGTTTGTAGTTCATTACTTGCTTGAGCCTGGTTCTTTTGCTTTTTGCATGTTCTTTATTTCTCACACCTCTTCTGCCGGCACGTGTTTTGGCAGAGCAGGGGCTTGTTGTATGTGTATGGCACACGACACCCGTGGGGTGGGTGTGGTGGGAAGATGAGTAATGAGCAGTTGGATGAGCACAGGTTGTCTGTGATTTCATTTATACCAAGTGGGAGGACTTGCTACACTTTTATGGGCCTGGTGTGGATTACCAACTGGTCTGGCTCATCTCCCACGCATGAGAGACATGAGGGAATCTATGAAAGTCCTGTTGGTGAATAAAGACAAGGTTCCTAAAGGGATAAAATTATATAAATTCTTTTATTTCAAGTATGTGTGCCTTATTCAGCAAAAACTCAGTAAAATCGACCTTTGTTTTTGGAAGTAGCCTCTAATGCTGTAAAGGAGGTGAACCCTTCCCTTCACTGCATGGCTGCTGCTTAGATTAGGTGGTGCTGCACTTCTGCTTTCAGCCATGCAAAGCTCTTAGTCAGAGAAGAAGGACATGAACACATGGGCATGAGGAACATTTATGTTATTGCAGCCTCTTATCTCCTGTTAGGAGAAGTGCCTGGTGAGAGGCAGCATTTTAATCTTGTTTTTTGTTGAAGATGGAGCTGGGGGGGTAGCCCCATCAAGGATTAAGAGACATTTGTTTAGGAGGCCTGATCTGCTGGTAAGGGGATGGCCTTGTGCTGTTCACACAAATAATATTAACTGAGTGGAAGAAATATTTGATGGAACAAACAGGAATGCTGAGACAGTTACTACAGCAAATGCAGCTGCAGGTCTTCTGTGTCCATGTTAATCCAAGGGACAGCCCACATATATCAGAGAATCTGGGCAAATTAGTTTTACCCTGACATGCTGTAATGTGACAGCTCTTCTGCAGCTGTGCTTTATTTGAAGCTTGGGATCTCTGTGGAGGTGAGGAATGTTCAGTTCAATGATTTTTAAGGTCTAGTTTCAATCCAGCTGTTAAGGATAACTACTGTAAGGGAAAACAAATGTTTCATTTACAATAGACAGGTACAATCATGGAGAAGAAAAGGCATCTCTGTCCTCCCTTTCCCATGCATACTGTGTTGCGCTGGTATGTCCCTTGCGTGACAGTCTTGAGGGCAACTGATCTATTCCAAACCAAGCAAATAGCCGTTTCTTTCCCTTCCCCAAAAAGCGTGAAATGAACTAATTTCCTTTCTCTGCAGCATTTTTTTCCCATTTCTTCCAATTTCTTTCAAGGCTATACCCACCAAGGCATTTTGAGCTTAGCTGCCTGCACTGATTTCCTACCCCTGTGCTCTCCCAACAACTTGCTTGCCCCAATGGTTGGTTTGTGTACAGTGAAATTCCTTGCCTTTTCTAAGCAGCTGCAGTATCTTCCTGTAAACGTCTCTGAGGGGGAGGGATTGATGTGCAGGTGATGATGGTGCAGGAAGGGAGCCACTGCGTAAATAGTGGGGTTCAAGCAACAGGGATAGATGGGAAGATACTTACTCACAAGTAAGTTATTCTTTTAGGGACACATTCTTGATCTACATACTGTTATGTGAGTGTTAACAATTTAAACAACTGAGCACTTGCTATGTGTGTATGAGTCTGGCTTATGCTGCAGCATACCCAGGGCAGGGATTTCTCATGTTTTTTAAGAGTACTCCTTTTGGATCCAGTAGGATTCCAGGAGCTGTACAATGGGATTTGTGAGGTTGTAAGTGTGGAAGGAGTTGTGCAGTGCTGCATGAAACACAATTGACTAAACAAATGTTGGAGGACAAGAAGTCTGTGTAATTACAGGCTGGGCACTGGTTAATACCTATCAGAGGGTGATATTTACAGAGCTTGCTGCTTCCTTCCTCAGTTCTGAGTGTGCACAAGCTGGACCAAAATCTTTGGTATAGAATACTTGAAAACCTCCAATTTTCTTTTTTTGCCATGTTTTTTTTCTTTTCAAAGTACAGCATTTGTAGCAGTTGATGGAATCTGTGAATCTGCAAATAGCATCTTCTGCTCAACAGCCTGTCAGTTTTCAGGCTTCTGAAAAACATTTTTAAGGTTCATGGTCTACTTGGAGACAGTGTGGTCATGAAGATAAGCAGGAAATGGTATGTGGCAGAGAGCAGAATAGGAACTGCATCTAAAAAGGGTGGTTTTGGCCTGCTCCAGAGCATGTACAGAGAGGTTTGAATTAGTACTGTAAAGAGGCTACTCTTTAGAGTAGAGTAGCCTCTTTTAGGCTGGGTATGGACATACATCTCCCTCTTCAAGTGTTTTTGGTTTCATAATTAAGTCTACCTTGATACTATAAGGTGCAAGCACTGCTCTGTTCACTGGCATCTGTGCTGACCTGAAGGATGTTGATTGACTTCTTGCTGGGCTGTGAGATAGCTTGAATGCTGAGATGTTTTGAAGGATTGGAGACAAAATATCTGGTAGCTTTGTGGTTAAGACCATAGCAGCTTTTGTCTTAAAGTGCTTTGTGTGTGACTTAGCTGCAAAGAATGGCTCCCATTTTATGGAAAGGCAAACTATGGCTGCAGGTTCAGTGACTTCTTTCCCCTAGGACAAGAAGGAATTGAGTACATCTAGAGCATGGAATAAATGTGGGGGTGTTTTCCAAGCTCCCAGTAGAATACATGTGTCTATCCACATATCACCACTTTGTTGTTACTGCTTAAGATGTATTGCTGTTCCTCCCCTGTGATAACTCGGTGTTTGCAGGCAGAAGAGATGACATCTACAAATGACTGATCAACTCTCAACACAAGTGTCTTGAACTCATGTTCTGTAACTGAAATTGCAGGGCATCTCAGTTTTAGTGGAGAAGTGTGACTGCAGCAGCTTAATCATAGGGTGGTCAATCACGAAAAATTTGGCTGTGTCTTTGTAAGGCTGTATATGAGCTTTTCACTCTTCTGGTCATCAACCATAAGCATTGTGTAGTTCACTTTTATTCTAGGATACTAGCTGGAGTATAATCATTTAACAAATCACCTTGGGTATTTTTGAGAACACTTACAGGAAAGCACTTGTGTTAGTGTGTTTAGTGCCAGTGATGAGTGTGTAACTTAGAGACATTTGGTCTGTGATACAGAAAGGTTCAGATTTGTGCCCATTTTTGTCTTCCACATAAATTGCCACCATACTTCTCACCCAAGCATGAGATTTTATTTTCTTTTCCACTTAAGTCACATCTGTGCTTTGCAGTGTTTCTGAAGCCCTTAGGGTAGTGGCCTAATTTGGGGTATTTTTTTTGTTAATAAAGCTTTATTTGTGATGAGATGCTTCCTAACAAAGTTGTCTATGGGTGAACCAAGTGCTTAAATTGAAGCCTGGAAGTGATTATTTCTCAGGAGTCCAATGGAGAGGAAGTAGGCTGTGACCAGTGTAGTTGCACTTCACTATCTGGCAAGAGCCAAACTTCATAAAGCACTAAAACCGTTGGTACCTGCTGCTGCCTTTTACACAGTGATGTTCTTCAGTAGTCAGCTCAGATGTGTATCAGCACTTTGGCAACAGGCACTGCCACTAGCTGGGTCTTCAGTATTGTTGTGGCTCCTTGTGTGCTGCAGGTTGTGTTGAGTGAACAGTCAGAAATGAGGGCTTCTCCTTGCTTGGGAAGAAGTGATGAGACCCCAGTGGTGTTGCTGGCATTGCCAACACCAGGGCTGTTGGCTCGAGGCTGTCCTGTGTAAGCATTAACTTGAATGACTGCCTCCTGATGTTTTAATTATCTTCGTTTTGATCCAGCTGAAATATTGCGGGTTTAGCAAATAGCTGCAGAGTATGCACGGTGGCCACTTAATGATTGAGTGCATGAGAGGTGGTATTGATGAGTCTCTGAGGAGAAATTTGCTATTCAGGCTTGCAAACTTGTTTAGACCTGCAGGGGAGAATGTGGAACTTAATGCTTCCACTGGAAGACTACTTAAAGTCCAGCTTTTTTAATGTAGCTTGGGATAGAAGGTCTCTAGAA
Organism: Agapornis roseicollis; assembly: GCA_002631895.1. Taxonomy (NCBI): domain Eukaryota; kingdom Metazoa; phylum Chordata; class Aves; order Psittaciformes; family Psittacidae; genus Agapornis; species Agapornis roseicollis. The sequence goes on along the minus strand of NDXB01006623.1, from coordinate 79,324 downwards.
GCTGTGGCTAGTTGCTTTCCTCCACCCCCCTTCATCCTGTGAATAACTTCCTATGTTTACAGAGTGAGAGACTGTATGTTTATGTGTGATGTGTTTTCTCACAGTGTAACTTTTGTTTGCTAATTGCCCAGTCTTGGATTTAAATCATGAAGTGGCTGCTTTGGAGCAGAGTTTCTTCATCTTACAAACTATGAAGCTGGGCTGTGGACAGTACGGATTTGAAGTGGTCCCTATTGATGTAGCAGGGAGCCCCACAAGTTGGGTTATGAGTTTGGATGGCATGCAGCAACCAAGGGGAAATGAGTTTTCACAGGTCCTTGCTGTACTACATATTGAAGTCACAATCATGGAGTGACTAGTAATTGTCCATTGGCGATGTATAAATATGGGCTAGTGCAGTGCAGGCTTTATTATAATAGAAATGAGAGACTCTAGAGCTCTAACAACAGAATGGTACCAGACTTGGGTTCTTCCTGCCTTTAAATGGTTAGTGAGGTTTACTAAGTACTCCATTTCAGTGCTCAGGGTACTGGGCATTATTTAGAGTACTTCAGGTGGTCTGGGAATGTAGAAATAACTCGTGGTAATTTCCATACCCCCTAGCAGGGTTGATTACCCTTTTCTGAATCCTCATGGGATTTTAGCCTTGACATTCTCAAGACACCATGCTACTACCTGTTTTTCTCCATGTCCCAATGCTCTGTTTAGACTGAAACCCAAACAGTTTTGGAAATACTAAACTAATGGTTCTGTGTTGCATATAAGATCTAGTTCACAGTTCTTTTAATAGCGTCTGAGATGTCTTCAGTAGTGTTTTGTTGCATAGTTTGTAGTGTTGTGATAATGTATCACTTTGTGAAAGCAGACCTTGGCATGCCTATTTATACCAAGGAAAACTTGCTCCTAACCCTGCCATTGCAGAAATAATGGAAATAGATGTATGGCTACAAGGCTTTGATTTTAATTACCCTGCTTGCTTTCCTGAAGGGTAGTTACAGCTTAAATGACATCTTAATCTGATCTTTGACATGCTTTTACTTTCACTGTGTGATTATAATATCTCAGCCCCTGAGTATGTACCTGTCTCCTCCTCCACAGCTCTTGCTGTGAAATCCTGTAAAGTTCCTATCTTTTTCTATTGATGACTTAATTCCTGGCCCTGCACATGTTCTGCATGAGTTCAGAGTACCTATTGCTGCTGGAGCTAAACTCAGACTTCCCCTGTGCATGGCTGTACCTCTAGCCCTCTAGCTTAGAAAGACTAAAGGGACTTTGCAGTCAGGTAATCCCTTTTCTTGCTTTGTGGTAGTATTGTGCTTTCCTAGAAGACCCCTATATAAATGTTCTTCCTTAAATAGCTCCAGTGAAGGGAAGTTCCTGGCCTTTCAGAATTGGCTGTAAACTGGCCTCATAGTTGGATGGGTTCTCCAACCTGTGATTTCTCTGCTGCAAGTAAAACTTATAGTTTTTTGTCCTACATCACTAGGAAACAGCTGATAGACAACGTCAGTCTATAGGATGCTTTTGAAATCAGTATTGAGGCATTGTTGGTTCAGGTTTGGTTCTGAATTTAAGAAATAGAGGGTAGGTTCAGTTGGACATAAGAGAATTTTTTATGTAATGAAGGTGGTGAGGTAGTGAAAGAGGTTGTGAAGAAGTTGTGGATGCTTCATCATTGGAAATGTTCATGTTCAGTTTGGTCAGGGCTTAGAACAACCTGATCTAGTGGAAGGTGTCCCTGCCTGTGACAGAAGGGTTGGATTAGGTGATCTTTAAATATCCCTTCCAACCCAAGCCATTCTATGGTTCTCTATATTTGAAATGAGGTAAATGAAACCAAAGAAGTCATGGAATAGATGTTTCTAGTCTTCAGAAAGAGTGAAGGCTCTCTTACCAGCAGTTTGTTTCAGTCTGTTGAAAGACTGGTGAGTGGGAAATAAACAGGTACAGCTGAAAGAGCTTCATGAAACCTGCTCTTGGACTGTTTATTTTTCAACCTACAGAGAGGTAAAGCCAACAAGCAGAATTTTTCGGATGGAGAAGAGCAGTTACGAACTTTGGGTGAGATGATGTATGTTCCCTGCTCACCTGTGTGTTGCAGGAGCTTTTATGGCTTATTAAAGGACTAGACAGTTCTATTCATGAGTCATGGACTCGGCTAAATGTGTGGATTGCCCAAAGGAACACATTAGTGTTTGGTAGTGCTTCGTAACCCTTGCAGTGGCTGTGGCTGCATCCAGTTGACTACTGATTTCTGTAGAAAAGAGGAAGAACTTCCAATGCCAGATGTTAGCTGGGAAGGGAAACTGACTGTCAGCCACTGCATCTTCCATATGTTGAGACATCTGTGGCCAGAACTACATTTTTTTTCAGGCTGTCATTGTTTTCCTGTCCCTTTCCCTCTGCTTTTTCCTGTTTTTTGCCTGTTGGAAGTCCCCTGGAAAACTGATACCCTCTTTGTGCAAACCATACATGCTTATCCAGGCCATTCTTTGTGTGTAGCATCTGTGACTTTGTCTAGAACAATGAAGTCTCTTTGCTGCTTGGAGGCAATGTACTGAATGCCACAGAAATGAGACATAGTAATCCTTCTGATTCTGATATCTGAGAAAACGATATTAAGAAGTACTTTATTTTCAGTATAATTTACTTTGGAGGGGTTGGAGGACACATACAAGAGCACAGTTACATTTTTTTGCCCCAAAGATTGATGTGGTATTTGGATGTGTGGACATGGATCGTGGTAAGTGATGTGTGTTTGGGATTCAGCTTTTTAGCTGGCATAGCTGAAGGACTACACTGAGGTGAAGAAGTCCTAACTGCTGTAGCCTGTGTAGGCTTTATTCCATTTTATTGGAGTCTGCAGGTGGCTGATATTCAGTACTCTTCTGGAAGGCATTCAGCTCTTGCTTTGATAGCCGGTGAGATAAAACTAGGGCACTGCCCCTCTGATCCCTTTCTCTCCAGCTTCTTTAGCTAGAACAGCCAGAAGTAGATTCTGAATTTGCCTCACTGTAGAGCAGGTCGGTCTCCTTCCCTCTGCCCTGGAAGTTTAGATGGGTTGTTGATGGGAACAAACTGCTGCCTTTGGACTTGGTGTCCCAGCAAGAACTGATAATAGGGCTGAAAAGCTTTTCTGATAAATGAAAGCAATTCAAAACTCTGGACAGTGTTTCTTAGAAGATGTGATGTGTCTTGTCTGTGGGAGTTGGGGTGCATGGAAATAAATTATTAAAGGAAATAAGTGCCTTTTCTTTTAATGTAAAAAGAAGAATCATGACTTCCTAGCAGAAGGAATGACAGAAGAGTTTTAAATTGTCAAGGGTGCAGATTCTCAAGCTATAATCTTAACTAAATACAACAATCTGGGTTCCTATTCTTGCTGTTAGATGTAATCAATAAAAAAATTCAGTAAATACAATTCTTTGCTGCAAGTCTACCCTTCTTTTATTGAGAAATCATTGAGTTTCTCATCTGGGTCTCTTCTTACTGCTTCTGCAGGATTGCTAGCCTGAAAGGGAAACCCAGACTTCAATAGATCTCTTGTGGAGTTGTGTTTGTGTAGGGTGGCTGTGCTGGTTCACAAGATAAACAGAGAAAGAAGTTCTTCATCTTCCAAAGCTGCCTGTTAGGGATCATTGCCTGATACTGCCTGGTGTGGTGGGCTAACCTTGGGCAGCTGCTCTCTCTTCCTCCTCCTCAATGGGACGTGGAGAAAATAGGATGTGAAAGCTCATGGGTTGAGACAAAGATGAGGAAATTACTTACCATTTTCACAGAATCATAGAACAGTTAGGGTTGGGAAGGACATTAAGATCATCTGGTTCCACCCCACCAGTCATGAGCAAACCAGACTTGGTGTGAGAAGATGAAATTTATTGCTAATTAAAATAGATTTGAATGGTGAAGAAAACGGAAATGAAAACATCTGCCCATGCCCATGGGTCTGGATGCTGGATGGGATTCCCCTGCATGAAGTTGGTCCCCAGTGGCAGGCAGGGGGGACCCATCCCCAGGAGCTGTGGCTATGGAGGACGCTGCCTGGCTGGGTGCTGGTGGGGCTGGGTGTTGGTGTCTGGCACTCACCATCTCAGCATGGTGCTGCTCAAACCCCTTGTTGTGGTGCCTGTCCCTGAGGCAAAGCTGTTCCATGTCCCTAATCGTTCACTGGCTGCATTGGTGACAGGTATGAGGTGCCATCTTGTTTCTCAGCCCTGAGGCGAAAGGGTGGTTCACTGTGTTCAGTGTGAGTTAGCTGGAGCTGGGCACTGGGGTCAGGTGATTAATCACCTATAAACTGATTAATTAAGCAATAAGATAGGATGATGGCATGTTATGGCTTATAGGTGATGTGATTTGATGGGCAGGTGGGCCCCATGGAGCAGCTTGAGGGGATGTGGTGCTGAGGAGAGCTGTATGGAATGGTGAAACACCATTTCATGGAAGACATGTCAAATTGCTTCATCCGATAGTGAAGAAATAATTGGGCACAAAGTAGTCCCTGGATTAAACCATTAATGATTTCAAGAACCTATTTAAACAAACCTTCACCATAACCAATTTCTGTTCTAACCCGTGAGGGGCTAAAAAGGAGGATTTGTGGCCCAGATTCCTGCAGCAGCTCCTCTCCAAGCTGTGGCGGAGGCAGCAGAGGCCTCCTGCTTTCACAGATAACACCAGGGCCTGAGTAGCCCTGACATTTGAAAAGGGAAAAATTGATTTGCTTTATCAGCTGGTTGGAATCGGAAATTGCAGAAGGAGCAGAGGAAGCTCTGGGAAGGACAGGATTTAAAAATACTGTGTTATTACTCTTTGAAAGTGGCTTTTTGTCACAAAAGCGCTTCTTGGACAAAGATGTCCAACTCCACCTGCTGTTTATTTGTGCTTAAATTGAGAAAGTAATAGATGTTGAGTTAGGGATGAAGTTCGATGGCTCTTCAGTGTGTGGTTTCCACTGCTGTTAGTATTTCTTCTGATGGCTGCTTCAATAAAGCAGGAGCTATTCTTGCAGGCATGGAGGTGAGACATGGAATGGCAGCTGCTGTGCTCAAGGTGGCATGTGAAGAAGCCTTGGAAAAGGAGCTGCTCCATAGAGTGCTGGAGCCTTGCAGTATTTACAGCTCTAGCTTGATTCCTGTGTCATCCCCTTGGTTTGTCCCTACAGCCATCACTGTAAATGGCATCCTTGCTTCCTAGGTGCTGGAGATGGGATAAAACCCCAGTTACTAGGTCATATGAAGTAGTGGCTGTTGTGCCTACTTGTGCTGTAGGTGGGAATCAAGGAGGTTTTGGTTTCAGCGGGGATGTGGTGATGGGAGATTTTTGGGTGAGCTGAAAGACAGAATTTATGTGGAGACTTGAGCTGTGCGTTAGTGAGAGAGAGGTGAGCTTGAGGACATGGCTTCAGCGGGGAAAAGTGAATACAGATAACACAAACTCCTCCTAATTTTTGTCCAAACTTATTAGAATTCAGAGTTGCAGAAAACAGATGAAGACCCCACGGGCTGAGCAGATGATGTAGGAGTTCTGTCAGTGCTGCAAAACTGCTGAAAGGCTGCCTTTAACAACTGAAAAAGCCCCTCAAAACCAAAACGCTTGTACCACCTTCATTCCCCCCAGTATTACCACGCAGTTTATTAATTCAGTGACATTGAAACCAAAATGCTGCATTTCTCTGTTGCTCAAAATAAGATGAGGTGCTTTTGGCAAGTGTAGGAGTGCCCAGGTGAAGAGATTTGCATTGATTTCAACCCAACAAATCTGGCAAACTATTGAGGTGCACTGTTGACAGCTTACTTAAGTAGGCTTGGCTTGAAGAGATCAACATCTTTAAAGACAAAGAATAAATGGTTGTGGAAATGCTTGGTGACTATTCCAATGTTGCTTGCTTTGTGGCCACACACACAAAAAGGTGTTTTCTTCCTGAGCTGTGTTTTGATAGGAGTGTCTGAAGCTTCCCCATGAAGCAGCTAAACGCAAGGTTTGTGTCAGTCTCCCACATGCCATCAGGCATGTTTAGCAGGATAATACATCATCGAGATGGAAACATAATCGGGCTGCTTTGGTATCCTCCACTTGCCGGCTTGTTTTGCTCGAGAATCCAGTAAAGCCTTAGGCCCTGCTGTTAATTGTCAGGGCTTTCAGGCCTCCTGGCATACACATGCATAATGCATACAGCATGCAGGCAAACACTGGGAGATCAGGTTCAGAGTAGGGGATTTCAGTAAGACTAATAGGTTTAAAGAAATAGCATTTTTTTTCTCTTTGAAATGGTTGGTATGATTCTTTCATTCCCCCTGCCCCAATGTCTGTCAGTTTTTGCCTAGCACAAAGCACTTTATATTCTAGGTCTCACTGCCCAGATAACTGCTGTTTTCTCTTTTGCCTTCTGCACTTCCCACTGGCTTTGTCATGTGTAGGTATAGTGGGGTTTTATGAACAGCTGTTTTACATTGGGGTTTTATTGGTTTTATTCATTTTTGCTTGTCTTTTAAGAAAAAAACCTGCAAGCCTGAAAAATATATGGAGTTCCAGTAGGCTTCCCAATGGATGTATTCCAGCTTCCCAGAGCTGGAATATGGCTGTCAGCTTTTGGGGTACGATCTCTCTTTGCCCCAGACTGCCTCTCATGGCAGTGCAGGCAATGCATTTTGTTTTACTTACAAAAAGCAGATCAGCTTATAGGAGCAGATTGAGTTTTCCACAAGCAACTGCATTTGCTTGCAATCTCTTCCAGTCAGAGCTGGGGTAATGTTAGCCTTGAGGATTTGCCTTAACTGGGTTTTATTGTGTAGTTGCTCTGGTAACAGCAAGTCTTATACCTTTATTAAAGGAAGCAGGGATATTTTATTTTAGTCTCTAGACTCCAATCAAAGGGAAGTTTTGAGGTTTCTTTCTACCACAGTTTTTGCTGTTAACAGAAAATTTACACGTGTTCTGCAGAGCAGTTAATTCATCCTTTTAGTCCAAAAGAAGCTATTTTTTTCTTCTTTTTTCACCTTAAAAATCTTTCTTTCCCCCCATCTTTTTTTAACTTTGGAAAACAAGGATCAGAACTTGCAAGAACACTTGGTGCCCTTATTCTAAACGAAACACCTGGGCTTTTAGCACCATTTTTAAAAATGGGGAAAATGTTTACAGGAAACTTGGAAGTCAAGAAGAATTAAACCATGGCTCAGTGCCATGCTGCTTTGTCAGCTGCAGTTCTGAAATCCACTCCAAGGTTGCTAAAGACTGTTTTGGAAGCAGGTTTTGCAGTTACAAGGTGCCTGTTGGGAAAGTTTGCCTTATGGCCACTGTGCATTTTCTCTGCCCAAATGCTGAGTTACCTTGGGCCAGTGTTTGAGGTGGTCTCTGATCAGCTTTATTTAGTTTTTTAATAAGAGGACGGGAAGTTGGTAATGACATGGATAATCCAGTTGCAGAGAACAGCTCTTCTCTACAAAGGAATCCTGCCTTTGGTTTTGGAAGCTTCTCTGTGCATATTGTTAAGTTATCCTAGCACCCCATTTCTAATAGGCTTGGGTTTGCTGTATCCATCCTAAGTGCTCCTTTTCTTTACTTCAGTTAAAATACCACTTCTCACCCAGTTTCTAATAGGAAAAATCTATAAAACTCCCTCAGAGGATCTGCTGTTTCATCTGGGTTCAGGACCAGTTGACATCCCATGTGCTAGGGACTGGTGTCTAAGGATGTGAGTGAGGACTTGCTGGGAAAACCTATTTTGGTGTTAATGGATTAGGATTCATTAAAGTCTTGGTTATTGCTTTACTTCCTATTTCATTTGTTCTGGAGTATCAAAACCAGAATGCTCAAATTAAGTATTCATTATTGTGCTTTGTTTTTCTTGCAGGGAAGTTACCCAGTGTGGGAAGATTTTATAAATAAAGCTGGGAAACTGCAGTCTCAGCTTCGGTAAGTTTTGTGTTACACAGTTGAGATCCCCCACAGTTCCTTCTATGTGCAAACAGTCAGATTAAATGCAGCTTCTGCCGGGATAATTTGCTAAGCATGTCCTAGTAAAGCTGTATGTGTTTCATAGTCAACACCCATGCATGTAATTTTTCACACAATACCACTGCTGTTTTCATGTATTTAGGAAAATACATTATCTGCCACAGGCTGTACATAATAAACATAAAGTAAGTTAATTTTCATGGCTTCTTTGGGAAAATCGGAGCAACAGTTTATTGTTGTTTAGGAAACACACATTTGGAGTTAGCCTTATGTTGTCCTTTTTATTACTATAGGATGCAGTATATTAGAAGAAGACTCAAAATATTAAGTGTCTTAACCCGTAACAGCACTTTTTCTGCCTTAAAGATGAAGGGAATTCCTGTACTGGATCACTTATTGGTGACTATTAAAACTTAGGTTATTGGGGTATACTTTGCAAATGGCATTGTGCGTTACTTAAGTGCTGGAAGTAGCACACTCAGACCAATTCTGTCTCTAGAATTCATTTGCTTGTAAGATTTGTCTCTGCTGATATGAATCCAAGCTCCATTTCTTCACAACTCTCCCTGAAACACAGTCTCTGCTGCGCTCTCCAGAGCATCACTGTTGTTTTTCGCAGCAGTGGTAGCAGGTACAACCAGTTCTTGGCAATCTGCTTTGTGGTTCAGTGTTGTGTTGTGAGCCATTCCTGAAGAAGTTGGGGTTTAGGCTTGTTTGCCTTAAACAGCTGGAATGTTCTGCCACACCATGCCTCAAATACCACACTTGCATGTGTTTTTTTCCAGCAATCATGTCACATTGTGGAGGAAATAGAGAAAGAAGAGAAATGGAGAACTTTCCTAACCTTGTGTGCTCTTTAGACACAGGCCTTCTGGGAAGGCATGAGGGATAGTTCTGTTTGTTTCCCAGTCCTGTGGTGTTGCATTCAGTCAATATAGTGCTTTTTCTAGCTACAGGAACGTGCAGTCAGGCAGCCTGAAAGCCTCTGTGAGGATTTGCTGTTCATTTCTAGCAAATGTTAGCCTTTTGCCTCCTTTTCGCGTCTGTGTGCTCTGATAGAGCAGATGTCATCTGAGCTGGAGCCAGGTCTTCCTGGATCTTGTTACTGGTGAAATGGAACTTTGTTATTAGCAATAGAATTAATAATTAACACCATGGTACACGAATAACAGCATGACCCGCAAGTTTGGAAGATGAACACAAACACTGTTAAGCAAAATGCCAGGAAAGGTTATCTGGTTCCAAGGCTCAATATTGCTGGCTAGCTGTTGGGGGTGGTTTTGCCCTCCCTTTAATCTCCTGGGCATGTGGAGAGACCTTACGCATTCGGTTGGTCCTCTCAAGCCTGTTTTTTTGTGTTCAAATCTTTTGTGCTGTCACTAGGCCATTTGCTACGCTGCCAGTTATGTTGTCTGTATCTTGAGCATACTTGGAGTGAGGCTTGAATAAAATCTGACCTAATTAAGCAGTCCTGTGGTCTTCCTGGCTGAGGATCAGGCTCCCTGCAGCTCTCCTAGGGTTTTTTGAGGGTAGCATTTGCTCTTTGAAACAAAGGGAGGTTGATGGTCCTCCTTCAGGATTTTGGTCGGAGAGGCTGACTGATGCTGTCAGGAGAGGGAATCAGAGTTACTGCTAGGAAAGATGTGCAACTGTGGAGAGGGCAGAGTTGTGCTTTACCTGTAGAGCCCTGGCCTACTTTCCTTTAAACTGGGTCAGGCAAATTCTAAACCATCAGAAATCTGGTACTGACCTGAGGTGTTCAGGGCTCTAGGGCCTGCTTATGTAGAACAAACGTGTTTGGAAAACTGTGCCTCACGTTTGCTGTCCACTTGAACAGATTCTGTGTGCAGTCTGAATTTGCTTTCCTAACCTGGAGGGAGATGGGACTAGTGGGGTTGACACTTTGGATTGTGGAGTCTCCAAGATTGTTGGTATACCTCCTGGGAAAAGAGGAGGCTCCTCCTACTTGGAGGAGCACTGGATTGGAAAGGGGTTTTGTTTGTTTGTGGTGGTGTTTGGGTTTTTTTTTACTCATGAAGTGGAGATCTTTGTTCTTTTCCCTCTTTTCCATTTGCCAAAATCAGTCTGATTTCCAAAAAGTTGCTATTTTCTGTTTCATGCTTCTCAGATGAGAAATTCAGGAAAATGTTTGGCCAGGATCCTAGATAAAAGGAAAGTCCTGAATGCTTATTCTTAAAGTACACATGCTCCCTGGAAAATAGCAGTGGCTGTAATTTGTACACTAATGGCTGCAGTATAATGCATGTTAGATTTGTTTTTCATGTTTGACTGCTTAATATTAGTTCATCACAGGAAATCAGCTAGAAGGGGGATGTGCTCTTTTGAAACAGCACCTGTCCTGTGCCATTCTCAGCACGGAATTAGCGTGGCTGCCTCCAAGTCCATAGTGCTAACACAAAGCGAGGAAGGGATTAAGAAGTGAAGGAGGAAAAAGGCTAAATTCAGCTATAGAAGAGGATATTTTTTTGTGGCCTCTGCAAGTTCACAGTGGTATTATTTATAAGCTTAAATGTTTTTGGCAATAATTAAATAGGCAATGACGAGACACCGCTAATGTTTTGTTATCTGTATGCATTTCAGGACTACAGTAGTAGCAGCTGCGGCCTTTTTGGATGCCTTTCAGAAAGTGGCTGACATGGCTACTAATACACGTGGTAAGCAGATGTGTCAATATTGAGTTTAACAGAATGCTGTGTGGCTTATACCATTTGTTGTCATAAAAAAAGTCTAACTTGCTACATTGACAAGCAGATCTGTGAGACATCTGTTAGATGGACTTGCACTTTGGAAAAGCAGCACGTGAAAAAGGAAGTAGTCTTTTCTTTACTGAAAAAAAAAATGCTGGAAACCTGTAATTTAAATGTGTCATCAATCATGTGAACACTTCTTAATTACCATTTGAATTCTGTGTTGATGAATAATATTTTTGAAAGCAAGATTTACTGAAATCCGTATTCATTGACGCTTCTCTACCTTACATGAATGTAAAAGGTTTGATATTCATCTGGTATAGATTAGTGTGGGGTTGCTGAAGACAGCTGATGCTATGGCCTTTGGGGTCTGCAGATAATGATGATAGTAGCCTGTGCTTCCATCTTTGAGGAAAGCCTTTGCTCATCCCTCCTCTTAAGTCTGACTTTACTGATCAATTTTCCTGGGCTGTGGGCTTCTCTGGGTAACAGTCTAAGCTCATTGGTGAGTATGGAGGCCAAAAGAGTGCAGCTGGCAATCTTTCCAGGTTGCTGAGTTGGAAAGGAACAAAAGGCTGCTTCTGTCTCATGTTGGATGTGCAGTGACCAAGGCATCGCGTGCAGATGTCCCTGCAGCAGTAGGGCATTCCCTATGGTCACTGCATCTCTGGGCTCTGTTACTGAAGAGTAAATCCAAAGTGCATATGTTATTGCTGAGTGAGCGGCTTTTGGGCACCTCCCATCTTAGAGGCTTTGTAACTTTATCTTTTGAAGTCCTAAAGTGTCCTTGTTGCTTGACTCGGGGAGTAAGGCAGTAATACTGCTAGCATGAAGAGTGTGCATTTCCATTACCAGCAGGCAAACTCAGCCAGACTTCTGTTTCCCTCCATTTCTGGCTGACAGGAGTAGCAGCAGCTGCTGGAGCAAGTCTCAAGCCATTGAGTGGCAAGAAGGAACAGTTTTGGGTTTTATTTCTTTTTAAAGCTAATACTTACATTTTGATAAGAAGATCCTCATTGTATCCATACCTTCTGTATATTATGGGTAGTCTACTCACATAAAATAATAAACCCTACAGAAAGTAGAGTAAGCTAAGGATGAGACCCAAGGCAGAACTTGGCTTGGATTTCTTACGTGTCTTTCCTTCAAGCATGCAGTCTTCTATTTCTTCTCCCATCCCCAAAGGGAAAACAAAGTAAACCCTATGAAAATCCTTGAGACTTGTCTTCTGGCTGTGCTGGCAGGCTTCTTGAACTTGCATTCAGATACCAGAACAACTAAAACTCTCCTACTCTCAAACAAAAATGACTTGTGTGGGTTTTTGAAGGGTATTTTGCACTTTCTGCTGTGTTATTTGGACCAAGTCCAACAGGCATCGTGTCTTGTCTCTTATCTCTTCGAACACATCCTTTACAAAAGCAGCTCTGTAAATCCAAGCCTGCCAAATTTGTATAGCTCTTCTTTCTGCCTTCCCTGACTGAAAGAATAAAGGGAATTTTGGTTTTATTTTTAGGAAGTGATGTTCTGGGCAAAGAATCAAAACTCTAAGCTAGTTGGTGGTTCTGATCTGCCTCCCAACTTCCACTTGTGCTCATTTGGATATTTACATCTAAGTAGTCTATTGCCTTGGAGCATCTCTGAGGTTGCACAGTGGTCCTTTAACAAAAATGAGTCCTCCTAGCTTGCTGTGGACAGGGGTAAAGGGCTGACCCCATTGAAGATGATGGCAAAACTCCCCATGAGTTTCTAGGGCACAATTTCATATAAACTTCTTTTGCTGTTTGCATAAACAACTATATTCAGAAAACAAAACCCAAACAAATTTAATGCTACTCTTCTCTGATGTGGGGACTTTAATGGGCTTCCAGTACTTCCTTTGAGGAGTTACCTAACTTGGAACAATTATTTATTAAACTTGGCCTGTTACTTACCCAGTTTATAAAACCATGGATTGGATTGTCAAACACAGGGCTGCACTTTGCACTGTTTAGAGGGTTCTCAGTGAAGAGATTAACCAAATTCAGTAGTTCATGTTCAGCCTCTGGGGGTATACAAGAATTTTGTAGCGCCTTCCATGACAAAGGCAGGGAGAGTTGGTGTGCTTTAAATCATAAGGATGGATATGAGCCAAAAGCTTCTTCTGGGAACTGTGTATGATAGTGCTGGAGCAGATGCCTGTTCTGGAGGGACAGTGTTAGTTCGCTGTTGGATGACTGGCGTGTGGAGAAGCTGGGTGCTGCATTTTATTTGTAATTGCTTATAGTTTTCCAGAAAGTGAATTGTTATTTTAAGACTCGCTGATCTAGCTGATGACAGTGTTTTATCAGTCAGCAGAAGCACTTTCTGTCTACTCTTTAATCTGTTTGCATCAGCATTAGCTTTGAAAGAAGAAAAGTGTTTACATGGATATACATATGCACACACACACACACATACACAAGAAGAGATCATTACCTTTTCAGGCACTATGTGTTCAAGTTTGAGAGCTTATTTCCATCAGCTCCAGTCTTTGTTTCAGCTGATGTCTTGCTCTACCTCCTGTGCCATTACTGCTGTTCCTGAACGTTGGCTTTTCCCTTCGGTACATCTTTCTTTTTGACATTCACTTCCTTCTAGTTCTGCAATGGTACTGATATTTATGTCCAAATTCCCACTTGGAGCTCAGGTAGAGGTCATAATTTGAGCTCTGTCGATGTTGATGATTTGCATGTGATTGAATTCGATGAGTTGCACTTTGCTGTATTTTCTTCACGTTGTAGCTTTTGAAGTGGCAAAAGCTCTAAATGTGAAGTACCTAGAATTTTGTGGTGACTCAATGCACTAATTTCATGGCCAGCTCGTTTCAGCTTTTGCTTTATTCTTTGTCTCTCCATTTAGATGTGTATCAACCCACAGTTTAATCTCTCTTTACCCCGAGTTCAGTTCCCTCAGTTCAGTGATTTTTTGATTTCAGCCTGACAAGGAGAAACATGGTGGCAGGGGTGTGTGTGTGAAGTTCTGATGCATCTGTCTCCAAAAGGTTTTATTTCTGTGTGTCTGATCACCTGAAAAGCATCATTTGGATGGGGGGCTGTCAAGTTATGTTGATGATCCTCTAATATTGCTAGCTATATAGCAGCATGGGCTGGTTTCTGCTGGTACCAGAGATCTGTACAAACAAAATTCCTTCAGATGTTTTGGCTTTTGAGCTCTAACAAGATATATGCATCTATCTGGCAGTTCGTATTATTCAAGCTACATCTGTTTGGCATACAGCCTGGCAGGACCCCATAGTCTGCACTGGAATCTGGTGTTATTTCTCACTATGATTGTTAAAGAGAATGCTCACAAAATACTAAATTAGGATACCTTTCAACTCCAGTGAAGTTTCCTTTAGGGGAGGTAGATGTCTGAGGTTTAGTTCAGATTTTCCTCATATGGTTTAAGTCACTGAATACCTGAAATTTTGAACGTTTTTATCCTCATCAATTCTAACTGAAGCATGAAAGAGATTTAAGTCATTTAATAGCTCTTTACCTAGTATTTTGTGCGTTAAAAATTCATTTGCTTATGAAAACAAGAACTGTGCATCCCAAATAGAAACATATATCACATACAAGCATGCTATAAGTTGGGTTCGAACAGTATGTAAAGGGACATATGTAAATTGCTTTGCTTTTTGTATGCTAATATTCTTCTGCCTCCACTGCATTTGAATGTCCTTTGTAGATAAGTGCTAGAATTCAGGAACTTGAAACAAGTAGGTGAGAAGAATAACTATCCTGCTTGTGTAATGATGAAGATTAATGTGAAGACATGCATGCTTCTTCTGCATCTGCTTAATACACCATCAGTGGCTTCTGGAAAAAAATCTGCCCCTGAATTGCCTACCTGCATCTTACAGGTGTAAATTAAAACTTAGGGAAAGTGATCTAAGAGCTTTGATTTACCCTGAAGCTTAAAATTGATCTTCAAAGTGAGGTGGTTAATGAGACAGCTGATACCCAGGCTTGTGGGTTTTTTGTTTTTTCCTTCATATGGAAGGATTTTACATACACATAGGTGTGTTTTGGTATCAGCAGCTTAGTTAAATCACTTCAAGATACGTTTCAATGTATCACACAGCTTTCTCTGGCAAGTTGAATTCCACATACTGAAATGCTGTTTGAAGTTGTCTTGTTTCAACTTGGCAAGCGCTACTAAAGGTATGTTTTCCCTGCCTTTGGTAATTCTGACGTCTCATATTCCTGGTTGGTCTATTTACATTTTCTATCTCTTTCATTTTACAGATCTCTGAGAGGACTTTAAGGTATTGCAGAGCCACTGACAGGAGTTGCAGGAAATACCAGTTGAGGGTGCCAAGTGGGCAGAGGGGGTCTGAGGTTGGGCAGGGAAGAGCTGTTTGATGGTCAACCAGCTACAAAGGGACCTGAAAACAGACCTGAAAGCAAAACTCAGCCTGAGCCTGCCTGCCATGTAGCAGTGACAGGGTAGGAATAAAACCAGCATAGCCATTTTAATGTTGCCCTTCTGAGAAGCAGGATATATGAGCCTAGAAGTGCTGCATTGAAGTGTCTGTACTGCTTTCAGGCCCCATTAAACTTTATCAGTGTGCAGAAATGTAAATACGATTTAACACTTACTTACAAAATTAAATCTGATTAATATCTGTCTGCCTTGGGTAGCTCTTGTACAGCAATGCTCAGTGACTGCTTTTCAGGTTTAATAAAGCTGCTTAAAACAGTATCTTTGCTGGAGATCTGTGTTCCTGGGCAGACCCTGCATCCATGTTGCTCCAGGTATTATACGAGTGCCTCTTCGGGTAGTCCTTACTCTGGGTTTTCCATTGTTGTCTTAGCCAGGATATAAATGGTATGTATTGAAGTGCTTTTCCAAGGTGAAAAGCTGCACAAAATGTTGCAGTGCTGGAATTAGCATCTTATCTTTCCAAGTAAGTGTGCTTAGCCTTCTGAACTGGTATCTTGCTCACTGTAAATAAGCTACAGTGTGACCCTGGGGAGGAATCCGTGGTGCCAGAGCAAAATGTTACAGGCAGCACTGAAAGGTGGCTTCCCTCCACCCCAGAAGAAACGCAAAAGGGAGTCTGGGGTTGGGAAAGACTCCACAATCTATAGCAGTAGGCTTAAAATCTGTATTAACATTTTGGAAGTGAAGTCCTGTGCTCCAGGCTATGGACTGAGGAGCTGTGATGAGCATCTGTGCATAATTTCAGAGTGAAAAGAGAGCTGGGCACAGAGGAAAGGGGTTTTCATTGTCCAATTCCTTTGTCTTTCTGACTCCTCTTTAATTTCAGATGCTCGTACTCAAATAACAAAACCTTTGTTTGAGCTTCCTGTCAGTTAAGATAAGACTTTGTAATAAGCCCTCATTCCTCCTGTGGAGTCTTTGAAGTAAAATAACACAGTCCTGGGTCTGTCTTTGTGCGTTTTCAAACATGAAATAATCAGGAAGAAAATTATTTAAATGAACCATTCAGTCTTCCATTATACTTTCATGGAGTGATGCAAAACACAAGACCAATTCATAATCGTTAGCTGGATGCATATTACACATCTGTTGCATCTTGAAAAGTGGGACTTGGAAATGCTGCTTATGAGTGCTAAAACTATAAAACATGTATATAAAACACATCAAAGAAGCGGTGCTATATTATTCTCTTCTTTCCGTATTCCTGTCCCTCTCTAGATGAGTAGCAAATGTCAGTTTATGTCTTCCAACAAGTGTGGCACCCTGAGAAGTCTCACAACTGTGAGCCCATTTGCCTGGAACCGAAATGGGATGAACAGCTTAGATGCCCAAGTACAAGTGAAGTGATCTGCTTATTCATGACTAGGTTTTATATGTAGGGGATTAAAAGGGCTGCTCTGCACATAAAGCATCGCCATTGCCTTTTCTTTGGGTGAGTGTGTGCATTGCAGCGTGAAGAAATTTTATTTATTTATTTTGGCCTCTTTTTTCTTTGAGGTCAAGATGAAATCTAGCTCAGGGTCATTGGTGACATTTGTGCTGCTTTGATGCTCCTACTAAGGAGAAATTTCCAGGGCAACAGATAAAAATACTTGCTGTAGTCACTACCCTTTGGTAGAGTGCACAGTGTGATGCACAAGTGGAGTTTGTATTTGCCCTACAACCCAGTATTCTTTTTAAGCTTCAGGTGTCTTGCTAAGAGGCTGCAGTGTTGTTAGGAGAAGGGGTAGAGCTGCAGGTGATTGTGTATGCTGACAGAACAGAACATTTGAATGCAACACTACCTTCTGTGAAGGAGAAAAATAAAGGGATGAGAGGGGGAAGAAGGAAATAGGCTGCTTTAAGACTTCATCCAAGGGGTGGGCAGGTGTGTCAAGGTTGGAGTGGCTGGCTTGTTTTTTCATGGCTGCATGTAAATCTACTATCATCCTATCATCTGAATCGGAAATCTTTGGGAGTATGTGAAGTGGGATTAGCATGGAGTAATTTTCCATATACTCAGTCTTAGTTGCAGTTCTTCCTCTCATGTTTGTTACATGGTGGTGTTGCTTTTAGGATAGAGTATCAAGTTACATTTTCCTGTAGCCTTGGGATGGATGGATGTCCCCAACTACATGATGACTTTGTGTCTCTGTGGGCATCTTCATGTGTAGCACCTATACTTCAGTAAATAAATACCGGTTTTGTAGCTCCAAAGAGTTTTCTCAGTCTTAGCAATAGAATCATGTCTTAGGCATCTGGTTTGTGAATAATGAGGATAAATCATAAATGGCTCTGAGAATTTCCTTTGAATAATTTATTAGGGTAGACGCAAAGATGCAGAAGCATCCTTTTGATAGTGGGATGTGGATTTGAAAATGGAGGCTGAGGTTTTGGTTGGCAGTTGGTTTTCCCAGTGTAGCACATGTTCCTGTGGTGGGAGATCCCCTTGCAGGCTAATTCAGTCAACCTTTTGATGTGATAAATTGCTAGTTGGCACATACCAACAATTATATAGGAACCACAATAAGAGAGTTGTTGCAGCTTTTAATCTGTCACCAGGACAGCAAAGGTAGCTGAAGATCTGTTTCCACTGCATAATATTTAGTATCTTTATCTGCCATGAGACAGAAAAGGAAGGTAGTGTGTGGTGTAGGAGGAGAATTAAAAACTCTGTTCAGACTAAGCTAGGCTCGTATAAAGTAGGGCAGTGCTTCTTGCCTTGTGAACCTTGGTATAACATGCTGTGAAGGCAGCAGAGCAGTTGTGCTTCTGCTCCCTCATAGAATCTTAGAATATTTAGGGCTGGAAAGGACCTTAAGATCATCCTGTTCCAACCCCCTTGCCATAAGCAGGGACACCTCAACACTAAACCATGTCACCCAAGGCTTTGTCCAACCTGGCCTTGACCACCACTGGAGATGGAACATTCACAACTTCCTTGGGCAACCATTCCAGTGCCTCACCACCCTCACAGTAAAGAACTTCTTCCTTATATCTAACCTAAATTTCCTGTTAAGTTTGAACCCATTACCCCTTGTCCTACTGCTACAGTCAGTAATGAAGGAGCCCTCCCACAGCATCCTTGTGGGCCCTTGTGCATTACAGCTGTCTCAATGTAGGTTGTCTTCTTGTTGGTCACCTCGGAGGTAGCTTCCAGGAAGAGGTAACACGTAATGTGGTGATAAAGGATGAGGTTGGTGTGATCAGCTGGCTTGAGGCAAACTCACCAGACTTCTAGGGAGGGGAGCATGTACCTGACCAGAGTCCAGGCAGTTACCTCAGCCCATAGGTACCTTGAACCATTTGGCTTGCTGATATAAAGAACTGCCACAATTTTTGCAAAGGCTGTAGTACAAAGATGCATGCTTTGACTTGGGATGTCTTCTCCAGCTCCCTAAGTCTGTTCCTACCCTGGCTGAACAGAAGTCATTTGTTTCTGATAACAGATGAGATATATGAAAAGCGAAAGTACAAGCTGCAGCAGTGTTGACTGGAGCATCCAGAACAATGGAGCTCAGTCTAATAATTAACAAAAGCATTAATGAAAGTCATTAACAGAAGCACCAGTGACATTTGCATTGCCTAACAGGTTTTTTTGCTCCATGATGCAGTCTGCCTCCCAGAAGGATGCTTTTCCATGTGCTGTCGGAGGTGTCAGGACAGTAGATTGTGTATGTTTACTCTGCGTGTGTCCATGCAAACTAGCATTCCTACTGCCAGGTGGTTTACTCGGTGATATGATTCATCTCATGTTTGCATACCTGCTGCTTCCAGGGAAGCAGTGCATGTTCATGGTAATAATGAGGTCTTGCTTAAAAATAGACCAGCTTCCTTCATTTTCTTGTCCTTCTGTTTGCCCAAGGATTTGTCGGGTGCTGCCAGCACGAATGCTTGTCCCTGTTGCTGTGCAAGCTGTTCACCCCTTCCCTCCTCCCATACGTGTTTGTTGTCTTCAGTGAAGCAGTTCCCTGCTCTCTTCTTCCCTGGTTGAGGGTAACAGAGGTTGCACTGTTGAGGCTATGGGATCATTTAGAGAGGTGGAGAAGAGTCCACACTGGTTCTGGGGTTGAAGTAGAAAATTAGCATCTCCCTAGGACAAGAAGCACGTTGTGCTGCCTGTCTGCCCCTTCCGCTCCCATGCAGGATGAAGTCCAACCTGTAGAACTACTTCTGAAAAGTTAAAATGTTATAATTACCTCCCTGTTTCACTTCAGGGCTCGGAGCCCTGGTCTTGCCTTTGTGCTTTTTATGGTGGTTTTTCCTACAAATTAATCCGTGACCTTCTCTCCATTCAGGTTACTTTTTTGGACAGGGTGGAGAAGGAAAGGAAGATGGGTTGTTTCCAGAGGAGCTCTGGGCTGGGACCTGACAATACTTCCTGTGAAATGGTTGGACTCAGAGTACTTAGATATGCTTAAACCTTTCTCTTTGATTCCCACCCCCTCACCCCCCGAATTTGCTTGCGTTGTTGTTTCCACCTGGTCGCGTGTGAAAATGAGTGTGTTTTCTGACCTAATGAAGCCATTAAGAAATGCTGCAACCTTTGCAGCAGCCATCCCAGCACACAGGCTTTGTGGAAACCACTTCAGAGCTAACAGCGGTGGCAATCGTATGTGTGTGTAGGAGGGGAGGAGAGCATGTTTTCATCTGCAGCGTGGCGGTGTCGCAGGGTGGAAGAGGTCTGGCTCTGTACAATCAACCCCTGCAATTGTTGTGAAATTCTCCTCTCCTGCAGCATTTATTACTATGTAAAATTGAAATCTGCATGATTCCCTGCTGCGAGCGCCTGTGCCCAGGGACCGGTTTCTATAGTAACTAATACCAAGGAGCGTGCTGGGACTGTGCTCCAGAGCTGTGTGAGTGTATTTCGCAGTTCCATGCAATCCTGCATGAGTATTTGATTGATGACAAACAAGCAGTCGGAGGGGTTTGGCTGCCATTGCTACAGTAGTAGCACTGTGTGCCTCAGCATCTACGCTGAGGTCTAAAAATAGGCATTTTGCAAAATGGAGGTGGATGCTTGTGTGGTGCCTTCCCCCTCACACACTCTTTCCCCTCTCGCTGAGGGAGAGCTACTGAATGAAAACGCTAAAGAATACACCCATGAGTGTTTGTTCTGGAGTCACTCCCAGTGGGAGCTGGGTCCATTTTGTCCCAGTTGCTGTTGCTGCTATTCTGTTTTGAAGCAGAGCTGGTGTGTGTTCTGCTAAGCATGATACATAGCACTGTTAATGCAGTTTCATCTGCAGGACCAGCTTCTGCCTTCATTTAGGCCCAGGCACACCTAATAGATTTATTTGTTTCACAGGCTTAAGCAGGGGATGGCATGGAGAAGGTCAGAGCTTGGCTTGTAGAGTGTAGGCTTTCAGGGTGCCAGGCAATATGGAAAGCCTGGTTTGCAGAGTTTGTAAGTAGTCCAGAAAGGCATGATGGGGTCAGGTGCATGAAAAGGAAACTTAACCTTCCCTTCAAAGTCACTTTCAAAGTAAAACCTCCATCATATGATGGAGCGGAGGAAGGAATGGAGAACAGTCGTTTCCATCCAGAGAAGTTCTCTGAGTACAGAAATAGGACCTAGGCAGGCAGCAATAGTTTTGGTCTCTTACATACCCCTCCTGCAGTAGTTCTTCAGGATTGTGTTGGGCCAAGCTAGAGCTGTAGAATAAGCTTATGGCACTGATGAAATAGTCTGCAATGTGAAGATGGCTTTGTGTGTGACTGAAGGTTGCTTTTCATACAGAAAAGGTGTGTATGAGCATATGCTTCCCCCAAAAGCCAAGCACCTTCAAAGAGAGGATGAGCTTTATGTCTTATGCACCTACATGCGGATGTGTATGCACACAGACCCGTGGTTAAATGAGGAGTGCTCGGCCTGGGGAGCCTTGACTTGACCACCCCAAGAACAACCTCTTGGCATTTGGGATCCTGGAGGGGGCTGAGGAAGGAATGTGTAGAGAGGAAGAAACGGATGGAGGATAAAGAGCTGCTGCATGTGTTGTCCCCTAAACATTCGCAGCACATCAGGTACATACTCAGGAAGGAAGGAGGCTTTTTGTTTAAAAAATATTAATCTCTTCAGACAGATCATCTTTTCTGCCCAGTGTTTGTGTGCAGGCCCATAGTAAGAAATATTACTGATTTAAAAATAAAGCACAATAGTGGATTAAACCACTTGCATCAAGAGAGTAATATAATGCATTTGAATAATCTGAGATTATTTGATGCTGATACATGACCAGATTAACAGTTTTAGAAGCAGGATTGAAACTGTCATTCAAGAACATAATGACTCGTGTTGTTGAGACGTCATCTTCATCTATGTACTTATGTAGGAATAAAATCTCCCTTTCTCGCACGCAGGTGCTAAACAGAGTCCTGAAATGAGGTCTGGGAACAAGAGCTGGTTTTATTTACAAAATAGTGATGCCAGGCTGGAACACTGAGTTGTAAGAAGTTAAATCCAAAGTACATTTAGTGAATAGTTGAAGTGTATATTGTGATGGATTATCCCTGTTTGAGTGCTTGTTCGTTTCCTGCTAGTTTGCAAAATCACTGGAGTCCAGTAGAGCACATTTCGTTTTGATGCTGTTGTGAATGGGTATTCATTTTAAATCTAGGTTATCTTGCATGGAAAATAATGCTCAGTGTGAGCATTAGTCATTTTGGTTCAAAGGTAAAGAGTTCACATATAGCTCTTCTGTAGCTACTGTAAAGGCAGGAGCCATGGTTATGAGTATAGTCAAGGGAATGTTTGAGCTATTAAGCTGAAATTCAGCTTGCTGGTGGGGAAATGAGTGCTGTCACTGCTTATGTACCATGATGCAAAGCCCTCTCCAGACTAAGTGGTTCAAATGCACCTTGCACATTCAGAATGGATAATTGATTTAGACTGAGAGATTGTAATCTTTTATTGTAAACTTGAGGCTGGCCTCAGTAAGAGTTACAAACTCCATGTTTCTCAAGCTGCATTTTCACAAGGGGTTTAGCTGTTCCGTCTGAAGTGGCTGCCTGTTTGCAGAGATATGTTGTTCTTTGCAATGTATTTTCTATGTTTGCAACCTTACTAAGTTAACATGGCTTCCAAAATTGGGAGTGAAAGAAAATCTGGTGTATGTTCCCAGCCAGGGTAGAAGTGCTGAACTTCTGGTGTGCATCTATAGAGGCAGCAAAGAAGGTGTTTGTGATGTTACTGTCGGATGACTTTATGTACAGCATTATTGAAGTTAAAGTTCAGATGTGAGGGTTTTAAAACAACTGTACTCATTAGGGTAAAGCTTTCTTGTTAAGGCTTTGTGTTGGAGTCAGTGGGTTTGCTCCCAGGAAAAAAGCTAATGCCTTCAGAAGTTCATACAGCCACCCGCCTGCCCATCATGAGTATTGCCAAGGGGTTTTTGAACCAGAGTGAGGAAGTCTGTCCTGTGCTCTGTGAAGAGGTTGGTTAATGAACGCTGCATGTCAGGTTAAAAAGTACAACTATTTTGTATCCTTTCCAAACCTCCCTGTCTCTAATGTAGTGTTCTGACTGTTGAATGTACTGTTCTGTACTGTCTTTCTGTTGAAAACGTTCAGAATTTCAGGCTCTCTGGATCTCAGTTTTTGAGCTTGGGACCATCCTGGATAAAGCAATGTATGGGTTTGGGTTTGGTTCATTTCTGTTTCCTCAGAGTTAGTTTCAGTTTGGTTCATGTGGGATTCCTGTCCCCGGTGTTTTCTGAGCCCCTCCTCCAAAAAAAAAAAAGGAAGCTGGACTCAAAATTTGTGCCCTCTAGGCCTACCCAGAAGCCAAAGGATATGTGAATGGCTTTCTTCTCTTGCTTTCTTTAAAAGAAGAGGCCTCTTAAATGAAATACATTTAGCATGTAAAAAGCTTCTTCTGACCAATGGGACTAAACATGAAACATTAATGATGCAGCTTTAAGTTGCAGAGAAAACAAACTGGGGCGAGTCAGTTCGTTTTACCTTTGGTTCACTGCTTCCAACAGTTACAAAGAGGAAAGGTTGAAGGGACACAAGGCAAATTCCTTTTCCTTTAGCTTTTTCTTGTAATGACGTATTTTGCCCCAAACAATAGTTGCGATATGTTAGATGCACAGAAGTTATCAGTTCCAAGTGTAACTTAGATTTTTATGTGTCTTTTTAAGCAAGCAACATGATAACAGCAATTTTACACCATTGCCGTGATTTTTTTAAAGGGAGATTTAGTTCTAGCTAAAGGGAGAATAAAATGAAGACTTCCAAGAACAGTCCTAGGTTATAGAGGTTTGAACATCCCCTGGGAGGGAGGTGAGAAGTGGTAGTTTGACCACAAGACTTGGATGTCAAATATTGGCAGGCACATCTGGTTTTTATGACCTATTTATAGCAAGGAGAATTTCTTCTATTCATAATATCTGCAAAGTTCATGGAAGTTACTTAGCTATTTGGAGATCCAGTGTGAGATGCCATGTGACCCCTGCAAAGTAATTGCATTAAAAATGTAGGGTCTGGAATTCCTGCCACTTAATTCCTTCAGTAATGTTATTTAGGAATCTAGTTATGCTGCTTTGCATTCCAAGTAGTATCCCAAGACATTATTGGGGCTGAACAGGATGATCTCTATTCAAGAGGATCTTGGAGGCAAATAGATTTTTACACACACACACCCCCCTTTTCTCTTTAATAAATGTCTGGGTAACTGTTGTTTTCCAGTGTTCCCTTGGGTCTCTCTAGATTTCCCTGTCTGGTTCAGTTAGTTCTGCTTTGCAGTGGGCTGTGCTTGTTTTCATTGGAAAGAGGCTTACCTGTGGTTTTTTGTTTTCAGCTTCTGTGGGTTTCCATGCTTTTCCCATTTTTTCCGTGGCACTGCGTGTTTCCTGCAGCATTTTCAGCATATCTGCATTCAGTTGGATGACTCAGAAATCTGTAACTTGAAGAATAGCCTGGGTTTGCAAGAGGATTGGTAATAATGAAATGAACAAGATGCAATGTTCTTGATTGTTTGAATGGGGTTAGGTCTAGCTACAGCTTTGTTACTCTCTCTTGATCCCTAAAAACTTCAGGTGCTCTTCTAACACATACAGAACTTTCTCAGTGGTTGCATAGGAAGGATTAAGGCGGATGAACTTGTTTCAGCCATGCAAAGAAGGTGTCAAACTAGACAATCCTGAAAGCCTTGTTCTTAAAGCTCCACTTCCCTGGCCAGAGTAATTCAGGTTTTACTTACATGATATTAAGATTTTTTAAATGCAGTATATCTGGGCAAAGATCTTTCCATGCAGCAATGAATAATAATTTATCTCCTCTTTTGTTTTCTGTTAATGTGGTTTAGATTTCAATTGCGTAGGTAGAGCTGCAGCTCTTTTTAGGGTATATAAAAAAGGTCTCCAGAGAGTTTGCTTTGCAGGAATAGTTGTCAAAGCCATGTCACTAGTTCAGGCTGTGATGAAAACCATTTTAGTACTTTTATAAGGCTATTTTTAGACTCATTTATGCTGGAGGAGAAGGAGGAGCCGTTGCTTTGGCAGGAACAGCATCCCTAGGTCTGTTGGATACAGTGTCAGTGTAACTTAAAAGTTAATTAAAACTGTTTGGGAAGGTTTCTGGGGGAGTGCTAACCAGTGGTGGGCTTGTACTAGTGAAACACTGGTGAGCAACCTTAGTACTGACAACTGGACAGATAGATCTTGGAGGAAAAGCCTCTTGGGTTGTCCTTATTAATAGCCATCTAGTACATAATTCAGATACTTTTTAAGTATGAGGGTGAAACACAATTAGATTGTGAGTTACTCCAGTTACCTGTCCAAGAGGTGAAGATAGCAAGCTCTGCCCAGTTGATGAGAACTGTGCTTGGATGATAAGTAGGGATGAAGGAATGAATGGTGGTGGACTGGTGACTGCCATTTTAAGGTTTACATATGGAAAGCATCAGGCCAGGAATCCCCTCAGGCTCTTTGTCTCGCTGTGTATTTGTTTCTTATCCAGCTGAATGCCTCTGTGTCCTACAGACAGAGAGCAGCCAGTCTGGCTTCACTCCCCTGGTCATCTGCTTCACCTTGGTTTTGAAATATGTATGGCTGCAGCCATGTGCTGCTGACCACAGAAGTAAAACTTGGCTTTGAGTTTCATCTTGCAGCGGCTGGTCTCAGTCTGTGGGAGGAACCATACCAAGGTTTCAAAGCATAGAAGTGATTCAGAGCTTATTTTCTTCTCAGAAAGAAAGGACAGAAGGACCATTAGATCATCTAATGTGATTATCTCTGGAGAACTGTTCAGGGCTTAGTCTGCCACAGGCCTTGTGCTGGATACAGCCATGGCTGCAGCCCTGCAGCAGAGAGAGAAGTGGGAATGGGCAGCATCTGTGGACTTTCCAGAGCACTGGAAAATGCTCTGGCTGCAGCTTTTTTATATAAAAATACATGTAAAATATCTTTACTCAAACTAGTACTCACAAGAAGTCTTGCCTGGATTGCCTTCCTTGGCTTGAGTCCTGAAGGAAATACAGACATTAGGTTTGGAGGTGCCTATCATTGGTGGATTTTCCATAACATTCACAGACAGGGGAGAGATGGTCTTGCCTCTGAGACAAGGAAAGCATACTGCATATGCCTTCTGTAATATGTGAATCTCATAGTGGTCATGGAACCAGCCGTGCCAAGCCATGGCCTGGAATGAAATCTCATGGCCAGGAATAGGTAAGGTGTTGTGGCAAGAGCTGGTAACTCCCATTTTGCTGTCATTAGTTTCAAGAGTCTAAATAAAACTGCAGTGAGTCCTTGCAGGCTTGTGATGTCCTGTTTAGCACAGAGCTCCTGTGATTCATGTTGGTGACCATCAGGTTCTTTTCAGAATTATCAGTTTTGTAGGCTTTCTGTTTTTATTTTCTCTCTGACATAAAGATAGCCCTCCCCTTCCCACCACCCCCGTGGCAAATGTTGACCAGACTCCCTGAAGATCACCTCTTCCTCTGGTACAAGCATATCTGTATCGGTGCGAGCAGAGCCGAGAGCCTTATTTCATTAATGAAGTATTTGCTGGTGGTGTTCAGTAACACTTGCAGGCTTTGCAGCTTTTGTCTGTGCTGGGGTGGGAGGACACACAAAGCACAGCTGCAGCAGGGGTTGTGGAAGGTGCAGGTGTGAGGTTGGCTGGAGGATGCCAAACTGGCACCTGTGGTGATGCCTTGTGGTATTATTTCGCAATGGCCTTGCCTAGAAATGGGAGCAAAAACATAAAATAGCAGTGGGTATCTGCTAATAGCTTTCCTCCAGGTTCTGCTGCCTCGTTATTTAGCCAGAAGTCTGTGAAAGTGTCACAGTTGAAATAGCATCAGGCTTAAGGGGTGAATGTAGGTGGTGCCCTGCCAGTGTGTTCAGTCTCTTACATACTTCTGTCTTGTGTTCCTTCAAGTGTATTTGTCCTCTTCTGTCTAGAAGATGTGGAGAAACAAAAGTTGCAGGTGTTATTTGCGTAGAATTGTACCAAAAGAAAAGCACCAGCCTCTTGATTTGCTTATTTATGTGGTTAGTACCCATTTTTGTGTCTGTGTCCTGACATTTTAAAGCTAAGTAAGTAGGGTAAGTAACTGTAGGCATTCAATAAAGAAAAGTATGATGGTTGCCATATTTAAGTTGGTGATGTCCTGTATGCATTTGAAATTCCTAGCTCTCATAAGCTGTTAAATCTTTCCTGTCTGGTATGCAACATGTCTGCTTGTTTACGGAATGCCTTTGAGCTGCTTGGATTCTCTTGTCTTGTGTGCAGTGGTTTATAACACTGCTAGGCATGTGTTGTTCTAACTAGAGAGATGTACTTGGAACCGTGCTTTGGATTGCACAAATAATAGTTTCCAGGAATGGTCATGAGGATCAGCAGAAGGAGCTTTGAAAGGGGTGTGGATGTAGCGTGATCTTTGGCTGAAGGGAAGCCCTTTGCTGGTGGTTGGGGTAATGCAGAGTCTGAGCAGCTATTTTCCCAAACAGCTTCCTGAAATAACAGAGTGGGAATTCAATCATTCCTATCTTTCCTCTATTTCCCAACTTATTTGCACTACAAGAAGGAACTAGACAGTGAGGGATTAGGTTTTTTTCCAAGTTGGAGACATTTGCATAGGGCAAGTTATGTTCACTGCTGTCTACTTTTGAGACCCATCTTTTTGGAAGTGGAGGCTTTAAGCAGCTGTAAGATAAGTGCTGCACAATGAATTACCAACTGTACTTGTCATTCTCATCTAGAGAGCGTGTGAATTATGCTCTGCAATTTCTTTTTTCATTGGAGAGAAAGGAGATGCTGGTCTCTGTTCAGCTTGGAAAGAAATGAAAAGAAAATGATGCTTTTTGTATGTGCAAATTGAAATTTCAACTATCCAGACAAAAGCCATGGGCGCTTAATGTAAACAAGTTGATATCTCAGTATCTGTTCATAGAGCTGATTGAGTGGTCTTTTCATAATGGGGAAATTTACATATTTCTGGGGTGGTCTTACAGCTTGGGCAATTCTTTTATTGAATTACACTGTATTGTATCAACTACAATCAAGCTAGGTGATTTTTCTTTTTATAGAGGGTGAGAGATTGTCTTTGAAAGACAACTCAGAAGAATTAACAGATCATGTGGCAACAGATGCCCAGCAGCTTGAAACATGCCATTTTGATTTGCACTCCAGACCACTTCAATTTGATGTGTCCACTATACCTGGAGAAAACAGCCTTAGACCTTGCAGGTTTGCAGTGCTTATATGCAGCTGCCAGACTGGCAGGGAATATTATTATATGATGCTTGAAATAGTCTCTTATGCTGCATGTTTAGTGATCTTGGTTAGTTACTGACTTTAGAGCCTGTCTTTTAGTGGTAAATATTGTATTTTTGGTGTTAAAGTGTTAATAATTGAACCGCTGGATCTCTGGTTTGTATCCAGTTCTGTGACCTGTGAAGTTAGTCTGTACAACAGGCTATGGCCTTCATGCGTCTTGCATTGTACATTCACAGTGGGTCATAAAACCACAGGTGGTATGACCTTTCATCATCTGCTGTAAAGGGCCTGGAAATGAGCTATTGAGGCTTTGCTGAAAGGATGTATAGCAGTTGCGAGTTAACTGATGGGAATGACTGCTGGGGTGCCTTAATAGATCTGTGGTGCCTTCATAGATCCGTGAACATTGTGATAGGCAGGAAAAAATTGTGGAGGAAGACAGTATGTAAAATGTGGAGGATCCTAACACACCCATTACCCAGCTGGACCATTATTGTCTTTCTCCATGAGCAGGGTTTGTGCACACAAAGAGAAAGTGTGGTTCTCCTACAGAATTGGCTTCTTTTGGTACACAGGACCTCTTCAAATGTAAATAGTGGTCATCCTGGTAGAGGAGCTCTTCTTACCTGCTGTCTGGTTGAAGATGGAATTGCACAGAGCTACAGAGATTTATGTATTGGCTTCAGTACTTTATTTTCAAGGGTGTGCTCTGCAGGAAGAGTTAGTGGTGGTTCTGTGCTTCTGCTGTGTTTTGAGCTCTGTTAAGGCTCTGATTTTGCCAGCTGCTAAATGTTCTGAAAACAAGATGAGGCTAAACTACGCTTCTTGCTGGATGAGGAGCATGGAAGCTGAGTGATAAGGCAATTGCAGGTCAGTAAACTGGAGGTTAATAGTTAACAGTGTTTCTACTGAACTTTCTGATTGCAAGACCTTTGAAACAGTTCCTGCGTGCTCACCGCTGCATGTGGCTGAGCTTGCCTTGGAACAAGAGTGTCAGCAGGAGAGATTCTGTTTGTATTACCATCGAAGTGACAGCTTGAGAGCCCCTAACTGTGTTAAATCCTGAGACATTTACACCACAGAAGTAACTGGAAATGTAAGGATTTAGTCCAGGAGCATTATATCTTGTAATCTGTGAATCTTAATTGCTTTTTTAAAAGCAGCAGTGTTTAATTTCAGTTCAGGTAATGCAGAACACGGGTCTGGCAGGTTTTGAGTAGGTCTTACTGTACAGACATCTTATAGCTCAGACATGTTTCATTCAGATGAAAAAGTACAGGGGCCTGTTCATAAACCTCCAGGTTTATGCCATGGACACTGACTGAGGCTGCTTGTTCATCGCAAGAGTGCATTGGATATTTAGCTTTTAATTCCTATGAATAGAGTTTTTCTTAGCTATCCTCATTTGAATGGAAGTGAAAGAGTGGAGGAGGAAAAAGAAATGAGAGGGAGAGTTCACATTTGTGGAGGCAGCTATTACTGTTATAAACTGTTGTGTGTTGTAAATTACACTAGTATATATGGCATTAAAGTATAAGGTGGATTTTTGTGGCTGCTGTGTGACCCTTTGAGATGAATTGCAAGTCTAAATTTAGCACTTGTAATTAAGGAATCTCTCTTTCTAATCTGTACCACTGACTGGAATATGGATAGTGCACTGCGAATGTATTCCTTCAGTTTTGGCAGCTCTGTTCATGAGTATGTGACACTGATCTTCTGTGGAAGACTCAAGCGAATCAGGGTGGCTTCAGGAGCAACATCTTGGTATTCAGGGACATCCCAGTGTAAATTTTGGAGTTCATCTCACATTTTGATCTTTGTGCTTGCATGTTTTATGTTTTCCTCTTGGTGATGAATGTAACTTTCATGTGTGCAAGGGAGGTGCGTGTGTGGTTAATAATGGAAAAATCATAGGGGAAATTTATTGGTTGCTTTATGAAGTATTTTCCCATAAACATTATTGGCAGAAAGTATTGCAAACTTACGGCAACATAAAAAGGAATTGTACTACACTGTCTTCAGCACACTTGGAAGTTGTTACAACACAGCAAGTGCATTTTCTGGACCTAGAGTTTTCACTGTTACAGAGGATGCTTAGGTTTTGTTTAGATCTTTCTCTCTCTGACATATGAAGACAGGATGCATTGTTTAAAAGGGACAGTACTTGATTTAAAAATAAAGCAAGCCCTCAACAAAGTGGTATCTTGCAGCCAGCATTACATGTCAGAAGAAAGGCTTGCTGCTAATTCAGGCAGGATTTGTTCCTGCAGCTTAAACAAGCTGAGAATGGGACAGAATAACTGTTTTCCAGCTATAGGTTTTTGTTGTGGTTGGCTTCAAAAGCTCTTCAGACATGGTCAGGTAAAATATAACGTCTATGTAAATAAATATTCTGCCTCAATGATAATGCAGCAAATCCTATCTCAGTTCCATGTTTGTACTGCTGCAATTTTGGGTGCAAAAGTGGTGGTTTTTTTCTTTATGCTAGTTCTACACATCTTTCTCCAGCTCTGAATTGATAGAGCACATCTGTGCTACTTGAGAACAAACAAGTATGAAGTCATAGTCCCCTAAATAGCTTGTAGGATGGAAATGCTGAAGACAGCCTTCTTTTCATCTCCTGTGGGTCCTCTTGTATGAGACTCTGGAATCTTGGCTTTGATTCTTCATGCAGAGTCTTCACAATATCCACATCTGGGCTATGAATGTAGCTGAGAACAGATCTGCTTTAGATCTGCATGGCTAATAATAACTTTAAAAAACAAATGCTTCTAGCAGAAGAATGTTTCTGTGGTCTCTCAACACAGACCAATTAGGACAAAAAGGAGAATCCTGAAGTATCCAAATAGCCTTAAACCAGTATCAGATGCCAGAGTTGTTCAAGCAATTTTCTTTCAATTAACAAGGAATGTATTAACTTCTTACTAAATCTTCTCTGTCACCGTTAAAATTCCTCTCTCATCTTTCTCTTCTGATATCTGTGTTTTCTCCCAGATAATCTGCAGTATATTCAACACAGCCTCTGTTTAAAGAAGAGCATTTTATAGAGCTTATTGTTTCCATTGTGTCCTTTTTGCAGTAGCATATTAGATCCCTTTCACTAGCATACATTTTTAATCATATTTTCCTGGTAGCAGGATGTTATCTATTTAAGTAGTGCTGCTCAATGCTTGTTAATAACTGGTAAAAGATGAATCTGTGTTTAACTGCTAATTTGAGTACACCTGCATCTTGTAAAAATACTGGTAACACCCCAAATACCACTACTTCAGGCACAGCAAAACCCTCATCATTTACATAGTTGAGTAAACACATTGACCACACAGTGGGTGGGAGGAAGAGAAAATTGATAGTTGGGCACTTTTATTTTTAAGTGTCATGGGGGTTGTTTTAATTGTGAAATAGTAACTAAAAATGAGAGGAGGAAAAGAGATTGGCAGCGTTTCCTCATCCTTCTGAAAGGAAGCAGCATCACACAGCTGACCCAGGAACGTGTGCCAATAGATAACATGAACGTCTCGGATGCAAGCAAACGTTGCTATGATCTTTACAGCATCTGAGGGGTAGGGTGAGGCTGGGAGGGGGACTTCAGGACTTCCTGTGTTTGAAAAGATTGGGGAAGCCAGATTTAAGAGAACTTTCTGATAGAAGAATCCGAGGTGATGGCAAATTCATTGCATTGGCGTTGAATTGCCTTGAGCGTGATCTTGCTCTTGGGTGCCTGAAAGAAGAAAACTCTGGTTGGATTGGAAGGTTTTACTTTATTGCTTTTGGTGGGTCTTTTAATTGCAAAAGAAGATGGTCCTTTCCAGCCCTAACTATTCTCTGGTGCTATGCTGGAGTAGGCAGTGACTTAGAGTATCTGGGGTATTTGACATCACACAGTCCAATCTGCATTCAAAACAGGCGAGTTCAACAGTAAATTCCTAACTTCAAATTCATTGATGTTCATGTGTCTTTAAAAGCCAGTCTTGCTCAATTAGTTCACATGTGTTTTAATAAAATTAGTAAGTGGGAGTAAAGGTTTAAAATTCAAGACTAAACCTGTCTTTTCCTGGAGTAAGCACCAGCTGTTGCCAGTGGATGCAGTGTGCTGCACGTGAGATGTGACCTTAATAAGTCACCCATGCAGAGCATGCCTTGGTGCTGTACCCCTCTTTGCTGCTGCCATTTTTAGAGACAAATGACAGTCCATAATGAAGCATGAATGCAGAATCTGACATCCTGTAACCTTAGTCTTGGGGGAAATGCTGTAATTTAGCCTTTGTAGAAGCCAAATGTAAATCTCTTACTATATAATTAAGTCTACATGACTCGTTTTGACTTCTCATTCCCTATGTCTGCCCAACAGCATAAGTTCAAACCTATCAGTATCTTAAACATGGAGGCAGGGAGATTGGAAAGTTTCTTACAGACTCATGTGGAAGTGAAAGAAGTAAGGGTTAAACAGGTAGGTGAATTTAGTGGTCACAGCTCTTTTAAAGAATTAAATGGCTTGTTTGTTCTACCTTACTCATTTAATTACGGTAGTGTATTAAACTTTGTATTTCTTGTAATATAACCTAAACATGTCTGTTACTGGTTACATTTTTTCCAGAGACAAGTCCCTACAAAAAAGTGTATTTGCTATATTTGTACACCCACGTAGGAATAGTAGGTGTCTGCTTTTAGCTCCAGGTACTTGTTGAACAACCAAAAATGAGTTTCTGGGGTCTGACACATAGAATCACAGAATCACATTTGAAAACCAGAGTTTGCATGGGAAGCTGAGGGTCACACCAGTCATGCAGGACAGATTATATTTGTTATCAAACTGTATAACAAAGAAACAAAATGTGAAGGATTACTTTGGAGGCTTCCCAGGCATGTAAAAGGAACTTTTAGTCCTTCTAGTTTAATATAAACTCAAGTTAACTTTCAAGTTCCTCTAGAACTTGGGCTCTTCCCCAGCACCCCCCTCAGTACCCTGTTGGATCTGAAAACCTTGATACTTCAGTAGAATAAAGGGAAGCTTTGGGGTTCAAGATAGCTAATTTTTACTTGCTGCTCTTCATAGGCATTTTCTCAGAGTTAAAAACACTGAAGCAACACAGTGGCACTGTTAAGTATTAAGCAGAAGGGGGGGATTAGGGTGTAGTTCAGCTTTTGCTATCATTATACGTTTTCACATTGTGCTAGCAGAAGCGTTTTGGCTTCTCTGCCAAAAAGCAGTTTAGTTTATGTTGCTCCAATTGTGAAATTTAATTTTCCTTAGAAAATAATGCATCATGAAGTTGTGGTTCATAGTCAGCCAAATGTTCTTCCAAAGTCGTTTGAGTCTCTTTCCCACAGAAACAGACTGGGAATTGTGTAGATATTAAATCAAGCAGCATCTGAATACATAATCAGTAACCCAAGCCCCAAATAGAAAGCCTCTTGGAAGCTTACATGTTCTTACTCAGTTCTCAAGCCAAACAAGTTTCTAATAGCAGCATTAATCCTGGAATTTGGAACTGGTCTTTCCCTACCATAAAAAGGTACATTTGATAACCATTAATACACTTTGCAACTATTCTAATAGTACTTTACAAAAAAACAAAAGACATTTTTTGCTGCTATGTTTGTTAATTTGTGAAAGGAAGTGTTTTCAGAAACTGAAAAGAAAGGTTTCAGGTAGATCTCCTGTTTTATGGGTTAAGTACTGAATATCCATTTAGTTCTAAGGGGGTATTTTATTTTCTTGGGCCTATTTTCAAGAGGAAAACAAACTCCTGGAAGGAAGCTGTGGAGAAGTAGTTGAACAATGGGACACACAGAATGCATTAATTTGAGTGCTTAAATGGCATGAAACGTGTTCTGGAAGATATCCCTTGGATGGAGGTAACCTGCACTTGCTAGCAGAAAGCTGTATCCTGTTGATGTCAACCAACAGTAAGGAAATACTGCTGGCTTCTACTTAAAATAGGATTAAAATAGACTGTATGGCTTCCATGGAGGTGTATCGTCCTTGACTGGCTGAGACTGATGACTTCATGCAGAATCCAGAGAAAGCAAGCTTTGCCTATCCCCAAGCAGCTCAAGTTTGATTCCTCCAAATACATGAGTGTGCACTTGCCAAAAGACTGATACCAGCTGTCTGCAGTTGCCTTGTAGTTTTGTGGGAGGTGGTTTGCTGGTTAGACAGTTCCAAATGCCTTTAAATATAGCAACACAATGAACAGGGAAACTGTAAAGAGCATGAACATACAGTATTTTAGCAAAAGTAGAGCTTTGGTTGCCTGGAGAGGTTGTGGCTATGCCATTCCTAGAGGACAGAGAAAAAGGCGTATAAAGTTGGATAGTTGTTGTGTGATCAGGTTCTTATGGGTGTGTTTATAGCCAAAGTAAAGCACCAGAATAAATAGCACATGTGTTCAGTGCAGAACTGTGTTCTGTTTGGCATGCTAACACAGCAGGTAGTGTGATGTAGTAGTGACAAGGGAGTGAGTATGTAATTAGGTGATTTCAACAATGCTGTCCTTGTTTTTCCACAGCTACTACACTTGCTGCATAAAAACCTCATCTTACGCTATAGCATGTGATTGTATTTATTGCATCCAGGCATTAATTTTGGGCCTAACAGACCTCTGTAGCCACACTTATGTGTGATGCAGGTTGTCTTGACCAGACTTAACAAACGGAAATGTTTCTCTGTACCAATCACTTCAAAGTCTCCCTTATGGTACCTGAAAAATATGAGCTTACTTATCTTCTTCCTAGGGAGTCACCATTTTGGCTTCTGTGGTCTTCTACATGATGATGACAGTTTGTCACAAGATACAGTGTTCTGAATATGGTCCTAAGAGATAAATGGGATCTCTTCATTGGGGTGACATCATTGAAGTAAATAGGGGAATCATAGCCAAATCCTGTCAGTTGCACTTGGCATTTTCTTGTGGCCTCTCTTACAGGAACATCACAGTACGGTACACCCTCTCTTTTCCAACTGAAGGTTTCATCCACGTGCCACAGTTCACATTAAGGGGAATGATACAGGGAAAGCTGACTTTCTTCATGGCAATACAGGGTGGGTTTTAGCACAGTGTTTTGTCCTTAAGATTGCAACTGAACTTAGCCTGTAAGGGGTTGGCAGGATGGAGCTGCTTTGCTTGGGTGTAAACCTATGGTGCGATGCCACTTACCTTGCAGGCCCTGCGTCTGCTTCCCCATATCTTTTCTGTGGTCTGTGTTTCTTAGGGGTGATGAGAATGCTGCTGGCTTGGGGAAATCACTATTGCAGATGTTCCAAAATGTACTGTAAATTCTCTATATAAACATTTTGATCTTGTTTTTGTTCTATCCCTGATTCTGTTGCCAAATGCTATTGTCAGAATGGGTCAAAGGAAATGTGGGGCCCAGGCTTCTACTAGAAGTGGCATCTCTTGTTAATGTATGATGGTTGTATCCGTGCTGCTGCTTCCTCCCTGCTCCAGGAGGAGGCTGGTTGTGCTGCGTGCTTTGTGATGGCTGTGTGTTTTAATGCTTATATCCAAACTGGTTTTGGGAGAAGCAGAGTTCACTCCTGGTCTCTGCTCGTGAAAGCTGGTGCTTGGTTATCTGATAAGGATTTGTATCAGAGGAGAGCATACTTGTGATTGCTGATGATGGGGAAAAGAGATACACTGTTAGTTTAAATAATTCATCCCTTTCTTTCAGTTGCTTTTTTTCAGGTGTGGTGTGTGTCGTCATTAAATCTTACATGACTGCTGTGTGATGAGAGGAATGCATTCCTGGCATTACATGCAGCATGTGAACTATTTGGGACAGTAAGTGACTGTGGCTTGATGTGGGGTGCTGTGGCAGCAGTGCTGTCTAGCCTGTCCCAGCCCTGTGGCAAGGGTGAAGTCTCATAGGGCTGTGTCAGTTCATAGATTCACAGCCTGGGTTGGGTTGGAAGGGACTTTAAAGATCATCTGGTACCAACCCCCTGTTGAACAAACAACAGCAAATCGGTTGTCCTTGCCACAGGGCCGGAAGGATTTGAGGAGGATTAAAGTTCACAACTTAAAAACCACTTTAGGCTCTGTTCTGCCCTGTAACACTCTGTACACAGCTATGGTTGTGTACCCAGTGGGTCAGTGTGAGAGGATTCCCCCCAAAATGCTCCTTTTCTTGTGCTTGTGGCTGGCAGGAAGGTGAGGCTGTGTTCTGTATTTTGTTGGGAAGCTGCTGTTTGTGGTCACTCTCAGCTCTTCTGCACGAGTTTGTTTCCAAAAAGAGCCTCTGCCCTTTGTGTGCTCCCATCAGGAGACTTTCCACAGAAACTGGAGCATTGTGGATGGTGGTTGCAGGCAGAGGAAGGTCATGAGCAGCCCCCCAAAAAGAGGGGGGTATGAAGGGAGGAGGCTGCAGTAGAGAACTGGCAGCTCAGTGGTGAGCTGTGGATGTGCACTGCAGCAGCGAGGTGCTCTGGGGCTTGGAGGTGCTTCCACCCATGCAGTGAGTGATAGGAGGAGAAAGTATCTTGTGCTTGAAGATGACTGTCACCATGCACCAAAATGTGCTTGAATTTGTTGGTCTGAGATAGCGCTGACGTGTGCAGCATTGCATTAGTGCCTTCACATGACAAATGGGCTGGAGCAATGGCTATCAGCACACCCTGACTATTTCAGTACACTCTCTAATGGGTTTTTACTTCCCTCGAGGTTTTCATTGCCTTTGTATTCAAAACAAAATCTTGAGAAATCAAGACACAGCCTTTTTCCTTCTTCCATCCCTCTCCAAACCCTGGCGAGTGGAAGCAGTGATGCTGCAGGCAGGGATATTGCTTTGGGCCCATGGGCAGGGGGTTTGGTTGGTGACAGGGTTTAACCCTTTGGAGTCAAGCGTATGGCCAAACAGCTGCTGCCTATTCATATCCTACAGCAGCTGCCCTCCTGTCCACAGCCCCAGCTGCTCGGGAAGCCAGGGAGGAAAGGGGGGTTTCATGCTCCGTGCACCACATGCTGCTCACTGCCTGCATGAGGGTCCCTGTGTGCTTGGGAAATCCACAGGCATTTCTGTGAGTGGCTGCTTTAAAAGCGAGGGGAAAATGCAAATGCTTTTTCTGTTAAACCCAGCTTTCTGTGAGTGGCGACAGGGCTTCGTTTGCAAGCAAGCATTCACATTAACAGAAAAGTTGGTTTTCACACTGTTGTTAACATCCATTTGTCCATTCTTGTTTTGTTTACCCTTTAATGCCTGGAATCTTCTTTGGCCCAAGAACTTACAATTTATTTTACTTCCTTTTACCTTCCATCCACCCTTGATACTACATTTTATTTTGATCAGGTGGGAATTAAGCAGCTGAGTCCACTTAAGGGCTGCTCCCAGTAGCTCCTGGTGTTCCCTAGCTCAGTACCTAGGTTGCATGGACTGGTTTCCATATTTGCAGGAACTATCTTTCCAAGGTAAGCACTGAGCAAGTACTTCCCTTCTGCTTGGTCTTCTGACAAACTGGTGAGAGGAAGCCCGGTGTCAGTAAATCACGGGAGGATGACCAACCATGGCAGAGCTTTGATGTGGTCTTGCACTGGCACAATGAAGTCATTGAACACTGAATTATGCCTCTGCTGATTGGGATCAACAAGCCACCCCCTAATACCCTGATCTGGTCATGGGACAAACCCCAGTGGTAGAGGTCTGTATTTCTTCACTTCCATTCTAATGAAATGAAAGAGTCTGAGCTTACTCGATGCACAAATCCCTTTGAGCTGGAGAAGCAGGGCTGCAACACAATGTGAACAGTGGTTGATACTCTCAGCAGGGCTGTAGTCCTGTGACTAATGCAAGTTGGGGGTATTTTTAGTGCGCTTCCTTGAGTTGCTTGCCTGGTCCTCTTTGTGCCTGATTAGTGCTGTGAAGGTCACGCAAAGATACTAGGCAGTTGTGAAGAGTGGTGAGAGGGCCAGCTGGTCGAGATGGCACTCGACCAGAAATGTTCTGGCTTCTGATAGAGGGGTCGGGAAGGGCTGAGAAGCACTGGCATGCTGCTTTCAAGATATCAAAC
The DNA here is from genome assembly GCA_002631895.1 of Agapornis roseicollis. NCBI lineage: Eukaryota > Metazoa > Chordata > Aves > Psittaciformes > Psittacidae > Agapornis > Agapornis roseicollis. The sequence goes on along the minus strand of NDXB01006623.1, from coordinate 41,476 downwards.
CCAGCTTTCTTCACACCTCGAAGCTAGGGAATAGGTATGTGCCAGGAAACAAATCCAGGCATCGGAAAAGTAACAACATGGTTAGTCTGTAAGGATTAGGAAATAATGTGCAATCTGCAACCCAATAAAATAGTAAAATAGTCAGGATCTCTTCTCTCACATAGTTCCCATTCAGCTGGAAGTAGCAGCACCCACTGTGTGGACAAGGAGAAGAGATGCTATCACCGAATATATCAACAAAATGAAATGGCAGGAGTCTCCTCTTACTCTATTAGTAGCTGGACTCCCTTGTAATCAGGTTCCCCTGAGGATTTGTTTTTCTGCTTCTTAGCTTTCATCTTGTATTGTGGGTGTTAAATTTGCTGTTGGTGGAGGGTGAAATTAATCCATCCCAAGGGCTGCTGCCATCCTTACACAGTGCTGTTTAGATGACTCGGGGAACTAATTGTGTGACAACACCTCATGAAAACACCCGAAAACTTACTGAGGGAGCTAGGACTGAAGGGGATGTATGCAACTGGAGTCATCTAAGACTACCTTTGAAGTACCTATTTGCAAGAACCATGAGTGAATGGGCCTACTTTACCTTGCAAAGCACTCGTTCTCGTTATGTCCTCCCACCTCAAATTGTCTCATGCAAGAGATGTTCAGCAGAAGCTGCCCTCAACTCCCAACTGTTCCCTCCTCTTCCCCTCTTTGTTTGCTCTTCTCTCTGTTTACCCACGTTCCTTTAAGGGATGAGAGATGCTTTTCATTTTTTGGAACCTTCTGGCCCAGCCGTTGGGTCTGTGGTTTCCTGAGGAATGGGGTTTCTGAACAGCTGCTTGGGGCAGACCCGGGCTCACAGCACATGAGCCTCAAATCTCTTTCCATTACACCAGCGGCGTTCCCCCTGGAGGCAGGACAGCTATCTGTCTCATGGAATGACACATTTTTTCAGCGCTGTCAGTCCTTAAATATCAAATAAGTAGATTAATAGGGAGCAGGTGGGGGCTTCTTCAGAAGAAAGGTTAATGTCACATAGCTGTTTGATGCATTGCCTCTGGCGCAATTGCCTTGTCATAAAACCTGACATCATTTGCTCAGTTGTCTCTCAGTTAGAGTTATTTGCTGCTTTTCAGGTTTGCTTTATAAGTGGTGTTACACACGGCCTGATACGAGCTAGAATTACAATGTTCAGATGGACTGCACAGAAAGAGAGCACATTTCACTGGTAGACAGTGCAGCTTTCGTCAATGCACCTGGCTGTTGACTGACAAATAGCTGAAGGAATGACTTATTAGGATTGCTGTAGCTCCAGCTTCCAGTACAGATAGATCTTTTTGAGTTGCATGGCACTGCCACGGGAGCCTTTCATCAGAAGACTTGAATGAGGTTTCTGCTCTGTAGTCACTGGCTGAATCCAGTGTTGCAAGTATAAAATCACACCACCAGACTGAGAACTGGAGTGCTAGGTGGACAGTGGTTTAGCTAAGCTGCTGTTGCTTGCCCCGTTGTGGGGCATGAACCTGTAACCTTTGTTTGAAGCAGTTTCTCCCAACAAAGCTTTTTATTCCAAACCCAGAAAGGCAGCATTGAAAGTGCCACACCTTTCCCCTAGTGTAACAAGCAGTGTGAATCAGCTGTTAATACAGTTTGACCCTAAAATGCTGTCCATTGAATAGGAAAAAGTAGGTTAGAAAATCACATGTCCAATAAATTGATCCCTGGACAGAAGCAGGGGCTCTTAGTGGCACATGCAATGAGATAACTGCTGAATGCAGATAGACCTCTTCAGCTGTAGTTTGCTGCAGGATAGATGGTTTAGAAGGGCATAGAGGCAACATTGTGAAACGTGGGTTCACAGGAGTTCGTGTGATTGTCAGAACAAGTTTGACCATGGATCAGGGCATTGTAGCATTTACTTCCTCTTCCTTCTACTCGTTGAACCCCAAACCACAAATTCTGAAGAGCTTTGAGAAAATCCGGAGAGAGAAATTGTGATCATTTGAGGTGCTCCTGTTGGGCAAAGCTCAGTGTGTTAAGCAGATGGGCTCTCTGCAATATGGGAAGCTTTGTTCTGCTGTTTTTTCTTCTGAGACTGCAAACTTCATGTAAATGCATCAGTGTAAAATGGAGTTCTTGGCATCCCATTGAGCACAGTGTTCTACCACTGAGCGTGCCCTTGGCCTTCAGCATACTTTTATCTGGACTGCTCAACTGTTCATATGGTGATGCTGCATTGCATGTCATTATCTAGAAAGTATCAGATACTTTTCCCTATCTTTAAGTAGGTCAACCATTAATCTAATTGATTAACTTTGTAGCCAGTCAGTTAAATTGATTTACTCGTGTAAGGGGGAGGGATCTACCCACTGTGCTGGTGTAACTGTGTCATTTTATACAGAGGAATTGTAAAACCCTTTGCTTGGCAGAACCTCCAGAAGAAAACCCAAAGCAGCCAAAACCTGATAGGGAAAGCATTACAGAAAGCTGCAGAACACAGAGGTATTTTTACAAAGCAAGTTGAAGGATGCTTTTGCCTGCAGTTTCAGGCTATTGTCTCCTAGTATCTTCATTGGCTGGTGATAATTCAAGGGTGTTACAAGGTGGTACTTTGCTGGAAACTCAGTCTCGAATTGCCCCTCTGTTTTGACAAAGGAGTCATTGCAAGATAATACTTGAGAGATTAGTTCCTTTGGGGGGTTAAGCAGCCACTGCACTTTCATACTGGAAGCCTGGAGTAGCTGTAACAGCTTGTTCGTGTTGTTGAGGAATGCAGTGTATTATGGACCATCATTCAAAAGCTGCCATGAATTATCCATGGAGAAGTGCCCTCAGATAGGAGCCCCTTGATGGTTGGTTAGTGTAATTAATATAAACATCTCACCGCAGCTTTACGTTTTGGTTTAGCAACTCCTCAATTTGAGAAGAGTCTTGGGACTGCCTGGATTTCAATTAGCTCCCTGATGCTGGAGGTGGGGCTTTAACTTGCCTTTAATTATGTTCCTCAAGGGAAATCCAGGCAGCAAGCAATGGTTAGGGTTGTGCAGACAGCAGAGCTTGCCCCAAACATCTGAACCTAAAGCAAATCTGCCTTTAAGGAATTTAAAGTGCTGTGCTACTTGCTGCTTCAGAGAGGACTTCAGTATTTTATTAGGGTCGTCTTTGTGAGATGCTACAAATGCCGAGTGTTCCTGGGTGTGTATTCATGTCATGGAGTCCACATTTTTCGAATGCTTTTGTGAATCTTATGAAATACTTGATTAGAAAGAATGCCAGCATTCTTGAGTACAGGAGAACCTGAAAATATGGCCTGAACGTGCTATAAACACTAGAAAACTAGGGGATAGCTCAAGTTCTTAAACTCAAGTACCTTTTACCGCTGGTGCTGGCTGTGCTGCAGTCATGGGAGGCAGATAAGCCTCTGCTGTAAAATAATGGAATTAAGCAAAGTTCAGCCTTTGGCTCAGCACTCCCTCTTTGTGCCTGTTCAGATGCAGCATTCAGGGGCTGCCATGTAGCAAAGCCCTTGGGAAAGATATTAGGCATTTCTGTCCAGAATTGTGTTGGCTTTGGAGGGAGACCAGGTAGAACATAGAAGGGAATTTGAGGACACAGCAGACAAAGTCCTTTTATCTAATAAGCAGAGGTAACAGCTTCAGCCAGATCCATGATCACAGATCGAATTGTGGGGGTAATCTTGCACTCTGTATCCTTCCCAATCTCACAGTGCTCATTTGTCCAACACACCCCAGTATCCTATTTAGTGATGCTGTGAATTACTGCTCTTTTCTGTTCATGGAAAAGCAGTGCTGCTGGAGTGGTGACCTGAAGGATACAAACACCCTTGGTACTGATGTGTTGAGAGGCACAGAGGGATGGTTGCACTGAAGCTGCTCTTTCATAATGGGAAATTGAGAGGGTGGAAGAAGGGAGGCAAGCAGTGCCTGGCAGTTTGGAGTTAATCTGAAGAGCGCTTGGTTTTTTTCTGTCAGCACAGTTTCCTTGCACAACTTCACAATTATGAATATTTCAGCTCTGGCTTCTGTAACTGCATCTGCAGTTTCTGGGGGCTGAATTCTGCTGAATTTCGTTGCTGTTTTTGCTTTAGCAGGTAGCATGGCACATAGTTCTTCATGCTGAGTAGTTCTTCAGTATTCAAAACATGGGGTAAGGCTCAGCTCTCCTTCTGTGAATAGCAAAGCATACACGCTTCTGAGAAACATCCCAAGGCTGTAAATGCCTTTGCTCCCATAGCCTGCTGGAATACTGGTGGATATTGATAACTTTTAATAGATGGAGCAAATCAGCCTGGTGTGCTGGCTTTATGGGCATTTTTTTAAGAAGAGAAATTGAGTTGGTGTTACCATGACCAGGCTTTCATGTGAAGCTTCCATTTGCAAAGCTCTTTCTCACTGTACTTTATCAGCTGGGGCCAGATCTTATTAAAACCCAAACAGCAGCCAGCTCTGACTATTAGCTTAATGGTTTAATACCAGCTTCTCCATAAAGTAGAAGCAGCAGGTTATTTAAAACATGTAGGTCAGAATGGGCTGGTGTTTTCCAGTGAGATTATATAAAGACATTGTTATTAAAACTCATGAATACAGGAAATACACTTGGTGCAGGACATTTTCTTGTTCCCCATGGCTTTCTGAAGGTCCTAATGCAAAGTGTACTCTAAAGAGATTTTTAGTGTTTGCTTCCAAGTGTGGTATTAACACCACAGTGTTTCTGCTGACTCTTTTACAGTGATACTCTTAATGCAAATGTCCCAGTACAAGTCATTTAGCCTCAAGTTTAAAATGAAAATGTTTGCCTGGGAGAAATCCCATATTCCTCCTTCTGCAAAAGGGCTGCAGTGTAAAACAAAATGGGAAATGCATGTTCAGTAGTCAGCCCATCCCAGTTCTTGGTTATCAAAAGTAGTAGCTGCGTAAAGTAAATGATTTAAATTGCCTGCTTTTTATTTCACTGTTTCTTCAAGAGAATTACTTATAATTGAAGGTACAGGGTTATTTTTTTGTTGTTTTAATTGCAGTTTACTGTGTAACACACCACCTATAAGCTTTGTTATAACTGCAGGTAGATGTGTATGTACATTTAGGGCTATTTGCTTCAGAACTCTGAAGGGTTCCTGAAATATTTAGGGCAGCCTGTTTCCTGAGATGGTAAAATCCTTAGGTGCCTTCTGTAGGAAGTGAGGGAAAGGGTAATATTTACATACCTATAGGAGACAGATACTCATCTGCTGGAATTCAGCACTGCAGAAAAGGTACCATTAACAAGCTATTGTAAACTTTGGTGTTCAAAGCACAACAATAAACCACCACTCAGCACGGCAACTCAAGCAAGTCTTTCTACCAGTCTTATCTGCCTGCTTAGCTGCTGCTAATTGGTTTGGTAGTTGGTGTGACAGCTTTTCATGGGAGCAGCAAGCCGCTGCATTCAGGAAACAGCTTGATGTGTTCTTGCTGTTTTAACTGGCTGGGTTTAATAGTGCCAGTGCACAAAGCAAGGGTGGGCAAAACACATTTTGGTGTGATTCTGTGAAGATGGAGACAGGTAACGGGGTGAATTGTGTCAATCCAAGCAAATGACAGCTGTTACAATCTGCACAGGCAGGTTCGCAATGCTTTCAATGATAATTCTTAAGATTCACAGAAATAAAGACTTTGTGTGTGTATGTGTGTGTGAGAGAGAGAGCAGTGATGGAAAACTCAGCACCCTTGGAGGAAGGAAACAGATGGCAGGAAGAGCTTCCAGACACTTGACAGGCTGCAACAGACTTAAATGCAGGCAGTGATAAATGGGCATGAGATTGGGTTTTGCTGCAGCTATTGTGGTTTAGTCTTGATAAAATGCCTGATGTGCTGTATGTTAGCAGTATCCAAGTGTTGTATCCTCTCTGCTTTGGTGGTCCTTACATAGCTGCTGTGGCCACTGGGGTGCTAAGAATGGAAATGAAGATCTATAAAAAGAGGTTTGCACTTATGACAAGTGACAGGACTTGATGTTGAGTAACAGCAAGTGAGAAGTGAAACTGAACTGAAATCTTGCATCCAGGTTATTCAAGGCTGTGTGGCAAAAAGTGGCAATGTGAGGCTGATATTTAGGAGCAAACTAACTGCTTTTGTATGAACACATCGTCGCTCTGCTTTTGTCAAGTGCAAAGGTATGGATGCTGGGGTTGCCCATCTTGGGGTTTGATCAGGGACAGAACAGGGTAGCTGTTGGCATTTTCTACCACACTCAGCCTGCTAGGAACACCAGAGAGCAGCCTGCTGCAGGCAGTGCCCTCCCTGTAAATGCCATGCAGGATTTCACATTATTGACTGTAAGAGATAATAGACTAATGTATACCGAGGACATCCTATAGCTTCTGACAGGTAGACTTCTGTGAGGCTGCTTGAACCTGGGTGATTAAACAGAGCAGCACTTCCTCCTGTTAGATATGGTAAGGCACAGCTGATTCTACTTCCCCGGGTCAGCCTGCCATTGTGCAAGAAGGCAGCTCTGATGTAATGCAAGGCTAAAACCTTCAAGCCTCAGCATGAAGGTACAACTCCAAAGGGTTAGTTAGGCATGTGATTTCTCATTGCTTAAAGCTTCTAGTACTTAACAGAAGTTTCCTCATGGGAGCTTGTAAAAAGTGTTTTCATAGGGCAGTTTGGCCTTTTCACCATAGCTGCTGTTTTCCCCTCTACTGAATGGTCTTGTGGCCTGTCAGACCTTCTGTGTAAGTTTGCTTTCACCCGTGAGGTAGGGTGATGTTATGCCAGATCTGCTTGAGAAGGAGCTGCTTCAGTTACAGGCAAGGCAGAGCGTGGGCAGGGAGCTGTGCAAGCTGTGTACGTGACCAAGGACAGCTAAGTAAGCAGGTACTTACCATAAGCAAGCAGTCAAAGGAATGCAGACTAGGACAAATTACTTTCAGGGTAATCTGTAGAACAGGAAAAGCAATTAGAGTTAGTGCCTGGGCTCAGGAGCCTGTGTGTTCTTACGTTCTGAGTTTTGCTGCTGTCTGGGCAGCTTCTGAATGATGGTGCACTGTTGCCTGAAGTAATTGGTTTTGCATCCACTACTTAACTGTGCACAACCAAAACTTCTCAGCTTGTGGCATTCAGGCTGAGGCAAAGCCAGGGTATGTATCAATGGTACTTTCTGCCTTGAGTTTTGGAAGTTCATTCTAGGAAATACAGCCAGGAGGGACTGAAAGAAACCAGAGTCCATTGCACACTGACTCTTAAAATGAGATCACCTGGATGAGATGCTATTAGTCCCACCAGAGTACATAGACTATAGTCAACACGGGCAGTGGCGTAGTGGTGTAGAAGTGCCCATAGGGAATGTCTGTGAGAAAACCTGGTTCTGGGCAGCTTAGGGCTGTAAGTGCTGCAGATAGTCAAGTGTGAATACGATGGCCTCCTGTGAGCAGGGAAAAAAGGCCCTAAGAAATTGCTCCTCTTGTGCAAAGTCTCAATTAAAAGAGAGAATTAAATGGCTGTGTCATCACTTGACTTTCTGATGTCACGTTAGACTGGACTGTAGGAAGAATCTGATGGAGCAACCTTGATGATCCCAATGGTCTGCTACAGAGATAAGTTGCTATTTAGCATCTGATTGAAAAGGTCATGCAGTAAAGTTTAGTTGTTTGTTATTTGCCTTTTTGCTTGCTGCTGCTTTTGCAGTGGCCATATTTAATGTTAGTCTAAAGTGATTGTGTCCTGTAGCAAAATAACTTCACAAGATTTGGTACTATGTTCAGCACACTCTTAAAGCAGTGTTTCTGGGCAGCAAGTTACTCCAGCCAGGGCTCACTGTTCAAATGCATAGCCATTTTGGTTTGGAAATGTAATGACAGTGCTTCAAGAGTGAGTTGCTTTCATTATGCATGTTTTAATTTGAACAGCTCATGTTAGGTAATTCAAAGGGCTCTGTGCAGAAGAGAGCTCTGTTCTGGCTGTGCACTGTCTGCATAGGCAAATAGAGCCACTTCTAAAAGCATGGCAGCAATTCACATGAAGCTGACTACAGAACGCCTTTCAGAGGAAATACTAACAAGGATGCCTGGATGGCTGCCTTATTAATTTCTTGATAGTTGGATTGCTCTTTTATTAATGTCTTGATAGCTTAAGTTTTCCTTCAGCATCTATCCAAGCAAGGGGAGAAAGTAGCTGGCTAGCATGGAATAGGGTCTAAAGTGTATTGTGTGTTACCTTCTGCTAGCCTGGAAGAGTGAAAAGAGGTAGGACTGTCATTACGTTTTCCTTCATGGGCAATAAAGATCGTAAATAACATATTTAGTCACACCAGGACTATGGTTAATGCTGTAGGTCACATCAAAGCAAGGCTCTATCATTGAAGTTGCACACCCAGGTTTTTGCCTCCGAGGCTTGTCCACTCGTGGAGTCTGTCATCTGCCAGCTTAAGTGTTTAGTAGGAAGAGCTGCCCCCAGGAGCTGCCAGTCTGCCCTGTGTGAAACAATTAAACCACCACCACCAGAGACCTGGCGAGCATCAGCCTGGTGAGTCACTGGGCAGAGGGAGCGCAGCCATGTCTGCATCATCCTCTCTGCTCTTGCTGGGTGCTTCACTGATACCTGGGGGTACAGACACTTCATTTCTCGGAAGTGAAACCGCTCCCTTCTGAGCCAGGCACAAAACTGGTGTCACCGATGCCAAAATGGAATTCCCGTCTGGTTTTGTTTTGTCTCTTTCAGTATTTGTATTGGCTTGACATGTTCATATTTTGTATCCAATGTCAGTATTTGTTTCTGGGAACAAAGTTTTGCTTAAACTTTAATTTCTGCAATTTGTTTGTTTAAACTTATTGGCAAGTTTAAAATGCTGCAGTCTGCTCCATATGCTAGTATCAGTGCTGCTATTAGTGTGCCTGACTTCCAAAGTAAAAAGCAGCAATGGGGCAGGGAATGTTTTTTATGAAATAGTTGGGAGTATTTTCAGTTATAATAATATTTGGGAATATTTTTGAGCTGTTTTGTGGCCAGGTTTTAATAAGTGTAGGGTTACTTTGGCTTGTATCAGGTCAAGATTGTACAGCACTGAACCCAGTGAAAGCTGGGTTTATTTTCCCCACCATATACTGGCAATGTTTAACTACAACTGAAAATGACTGACTGAGCACAGCAAAAGCTGTGAGGACAGACAGATGTGTGTGGTAGGTGACAGGAGGAACTGTTAGTTTATTAGAGAAAAATCATCATGATGTGTGTTGAGAACTTTCTAGATGAGCAATGGCCCTGGCAGTGTTCAGGGCCAGGTTGGACAGGGCTTTGAGCAGCCTGGTCTAGTGGAAGGTGTCTGCCTGTGACAGGGGATTGGAACTGGATGAGCTTTAAGGTCCCTTCCAACCCAAACTGTTCTGATTCTGTGACATTTAGGCTGATGTTTGAGATCACTGAAAACATCATTTTTTCAAGGGTGGAGGATGCTGCACTGCTGCTGATCACAATAAAATGATTTCAGCGGGAGTCTGGTCCCCCAGGAGGAAGCTGAGAGAGTGCTGAGAGCAGAAAGGCTGGGGATGGAGCCCCATATAACCCCTGTAAAAAGCTGGAGCGGGAAAGATGAGGAGAAAAATAGGAAAAGACTAAACCACAAGAAACAAGCGAGCGGGCAATTAAAAGGAAAAACGTGGCTGCTTGTGCTGGCAGGCCAGGGAAGAAGGGAATGGATTGCTAAATGTTGTCCAGAGAAGGTAATTATTTCTGGCTTTAACTTATGGCTCTGATTCATAGAATATTTAAGGAATAGAGCTGTATTTTTCATGATGAGCAGCCTGAAAGCAAATGCTGGAAATTTGCCATCAGTGTAGAAAACTTCTTTGCTGTAGTGTATGCTATAAAAGTGAGTGGGACTGAAGCAAAGTCCATTAGCAAATTCCTCTATTGATGGGAGTGAGAGATGAAATACCCAGCTAAAGAAAATGCTTAACTGTTGGAATTCCTTTTCAAGCAGAATTAATCAATAGCATACACAGGTTTCTCAACACCAAAATCAGCTTTCAGATTCAAAAAAGGTGTTGAAAGAAGACAGTGCAAGGTGTATCTCAAAAGTTAGGATGAAGATGCAAGAAAAAGATCATACTTCGTGTTGGATTGGCCAACTATTATAGTAAGTTGGGATGCTGTAGACAGTTGGCCTTGCTATGACCACTTCATTATGCAGTTTCCCATTTATCTGGGAATTAATTTATCTGAGGAGCAATCACTGGTGCAGCTGATGGATCCATCTCTAGTCCCTTGGTAAATATATTAACTTCTGCGTCTGTTGTGAGAGCAGGCATATTTTGAGGTTTTGTAGGCAGTCCTGTGTCCTTGTTATCTTATCTCATCTCTTACTCAATTCAGGCTGAGAATTTCACATAGGAATTCCTGTAATGAGATCTCCCTGGTGTGAAGGGAAAGCTTTTGTGCTCCAAACTTTTCGGGTAGGCTGTTTAAATCTCAGCAGACTCAGAAGCCTGAGCGGTGCTGAATTTATTGCTTCCCTTGGTAGGCTGGTTAATCTGGCCCTGCTTGCTTCCACAAAATAGAAGCGAGAAAGCAAGAATTTGTAAAACAAACTCAAATGTTCACTTATGCTGTCATTTGGGAAGAATGCCCTTCTAAGTAGCTATTTGAACAAATCCAGATGAGAAAGGGAGAGTTGGGGTGGTTGTGTACAGACTGCATTACACAGCGATGAAGAGGCATATAGTCATGTACCACAGCATCTTCATTCAAGAGTACAGGGAGCAGGATGGGCTTCCTGCTGAACAGGCTGCCGGCTGCCTTTGCAGGCAGGGGCAGGCACAGGATCTGAGTTGGGCCATTGTGCCAGCAGGGCTGAGAACAGGCTCTGCTTTGGAGACAGCCGGGGTCTGCGGCCTTGCAGTGCAAGCTGAGATACCACTCCTGAGGTCTGTGATGGTGCAGTCGCTGCTCTGATCATGACCCTTAATGTCTAGAGATAATTCTGGCCCAGCTGTTAGAAATTAGAAACCACATTAGGCTTCGTTTCATCTGACATGTAGGCAATGATTTAATTCAACTTTTCTGTATTAATATTTATATGCAGAAGGCAGTTTTTAGCCCTACTTCACTGCTCCAAAATAACAACCTACATGCTATGAATTGCATGGTGTGCGCAACTTGGTAACAGGTTACAGGATTGTGCTGCTTCCTGCATGGTGACACTCGCACATCTTGAATATTACCACAGAAAATGGTCCCTGGGGACTATTCAGTCATGGCTGAATATGCAGTAAGTTTGCTGTTTGTTCAAAATGTCTGGCAGCATTATCTCATATTTAAGTGTATGGATGTTTGTAATGGGTTTCTGTGGCTGGCTTTTTAGGGTATGGTTTTCTTCTGCTAACCTGAAATGCAAATCTGAAACATAAAACCCCCAAAACAAGACTTATTTTCTGTAAGTATACATATATATATAGATGTATATATGTTGTATATTGAACTGGTTTTTTTTTCCATTTTTAAGTTTAGGGTTTATGTAGATTTATATCATCTTACCTAGGGAAAAGTCCCTACCTATATGTATGTATGCAGTTTCTTACAAGAGATCTTCTTACAGAGATAATACTATGGTAGTACTTCAAGGGCAGATTCTGATTGTGCTAAACCCCTCCCCCCCCCCCCCCCCCCTCCTTTTTTGTT
>NDXB01006623.1:12247-29720 GCA_002631895.1 Agapornis roseicollis | reverse complement strand
AACCCCCCCCCCCCCCCCCCCCTTATCTTTGAAGAGGCTATATATGAAATCTGAAGGTGTTGCAAGCTACCCGCAAGAGCATAGCATAGAGGATATAAAGCCTTTCACTGGAGGCTGCTGGCTTTTAATCTCTGTGCATGGGAGATAACTCATTTGAAGACTCCCCCCAAAGGGTGAGTGTCAACGGGAAAGGGAGGACATTCAGAGGGCACTGAAGATAAGCTGCCACCCCCATCTGAGGTTATCACTCTGTGTTAGGATGGAAGAAATCTTGGTGGGAGACCACTTGGCTGTTGCTGTGTGGTGTCTAAAGAGAGCTCTTCTCTTCACAGTGTTGCTTGTCTTGGTCCCATCTCATGTTTTTTAAATTCTGTGTTTCAAATCATCTTCATATGAAGAAATCTCCCTTGTTGCTTAATAGCTTCAGGCTGGCTTTTGAATGTTGATTTTCTATTTGCACACCTGATTTAAATGGGTTGCATCACATTTAAGAAACAACACATTATTGGTGGGACAGCTTCTTTGCACATCAAATAGTTGCAGAGGGTGGCAGATGCTATAGCCAGCAACTGTGTAATGGGAGCAAAATCTTGCCACACTGGTGGAACCCTGGCATCTGGGGAGGTCTGGATTCAAACTGTGTGGTTTTAACCATCTCCAGTAGGGAAGGTTAGCTTGTTCCCAGTCTTTGGTCCCATGCAGAACTGGGGGCTGGGGTTTGTATGTACTTGTGAACTTCATTGCCCAGGCAGCTACCAGAAAGGAAGAGGTAATTAAAGAAGCAAGTGGGGAGAAACCTTTGATTTCTCTGGGGCTCTAGAACTGACATCTCTCAAATTGGTTGGGCCTTGTCAAAAAGTGTTCTGTTCAGCCTTTGTTTTCTGTTGAATCCCATGTGCTTGGCTAGCTTCTTTTCAACTTAAAAAAAAGGAAATAAAAAGCTCCATACATGGATTGAAAGCTTTATCTGTTTATCTCCTCATTAAAAAGACTGTCTATGAAATGTGCTGACAGGGGCTTTTACTCTCTTGCTTTCTATTCTCATCACATTTTCCACTGAAAGCCTCCCTCTGCTATTTCTGTTCCATAGTAAATGGGGCTTTCTGGTGGTAGAAGTTCTGGATGCTCTCCCTGGCTCTTCACAGGCTCTTCTACATTGCCATGGGTGGGAAACCTCAAACATGCAATTCAGCCTGCAAGGAGACTAGTGTGGGCACATGGGATCAGCTCCCTGAAAGGCAGTTTTCACAGCCTGGAGGTCCCAGTATCAAACACAGTGGGAAGGTTGTCTGCCAGTTGGATATTTAAGCAAGTGGCCATGTTTTGAGAACTGTGTGGAGTACATTGCTGAGCTGGTGAGCTCCTCAGCAGAGCTTCTGGAGCCACTTTGACCAATGCCCGGGTTTGATTTTGGGAAGGAGGAGTAGGTACATAAGCGTTGTACAGTTTGAACCGCTTAGAGATTCATAGAATCATAGAGCAGTTAAGGTTGGAAAGGACCTTAAGATCGTTCAGTTCCAACCTCATTGCCGTGGGCAGGAATGCTTCACTCTAGACCACGTCGCTGAGGCTCTATCCAGCTTGGCCCTGAACACTGCCAGGGATGGAGCATTGCTGGTGGCTGAGTCTCCTTGCAGCCATATCACTGATACTGGTATTGTAATGAAATAAGAGAATGAGTTTTGGTTAGAGAAGAAATCGTGAAAAAGAACTTTTGGTATAAGCTGTATTTTTACAAATCTAATTGAAATTCTACTGATAGAAGCAATAAAACTGGTGACTATTACCCCAGCAGTGGTAATGTGAGGTCTGGATTTGAGATGTTGGACCAGTGCTCTCCAGCTTTTGCTGGTCTCCATCATTGACATGGATCATTCCATGTTGTTTGCTCTGCATTAGCTTTGCCTTCCATCGTACTGGAGCAGTGTGGGAGAGCTTTGGGAACTGCCATGCTGTGCCATGAAAAGAAGACACAAGTTTTTATACATGTTTGTCTAATGGAAGCATGGGTGTCCATTTTTGTTTCCATTTGCAGGTAGAGGAGTTGCCAGGTGAAACCAAATAAAACACTGTGTGTTTGACACACATGCAGTGGTATGCCTCATTCTTCACTGGGATAAAAGAACTTAGAAAAAGGAAAAACCTCACTGTCATAAACAGAAGTGCTAAGTCAGTGCAGGAAATGCATCAAAGGGCTCACATGCCAAGTCCTGCAAAAGACACGGCTGCTTGCAGGATAAAAGCGTGGTCATGCCTGAGCAGAATAAACAGTTTGTTCTGTGGTTTTTGTGCCACTTTTGCCTGCTCATCCCCTGTACACAAACATCCCGTGCAGCAACGTGGACTTACGTGACGTTTGCTATGTGGAGCGGGCAGCTGCAGGCTCAGTTAATTCCCATCCCTGATTTTTTCATAGTACTTTGTTTCCAGAAGGCTGCAGTGACTTCCAGCCCCTCACGGGTGAGTGGCCTTCATGGCTTGTTGGCTCTAATTGAAATGCAGCACAGAGGCCTGCCTGCTCACAGTGAGTTTGCGTGCGGAAGGCTCCACTGGATGTCTTTTTGGGTGGGTGGACTGAGTGCTGGGTGCTCCCCCACCGCTTCATTGGCACTTGTCTCACACAGAACAGTATTTTGGGTGCTGAGTACAGGACAGAGGTCCTGCCTCCAGTAGAAGCAAGCCCTAGGAGATGAGAGCAAGCAGCAGGCTACAGAAGCAGGGTGAGAAGCAAAGTGTGTCAGCCTGACGTGCAGGTGCTCGTGCACCTTCTCTAGAGCCTCATGTACTGTTAACACACCCCAAGAAGAGTCACCTGGCACCTCCCTTCCCGTAATGCAATCTCCCCATACCTTCTCTCTGGTAAGCAGGAGGAGAAGCTTCTGAGTGCTCTCTGCCAATGCACACACGTGTAATTTAAACACATTCATCTGTGACAGCCCAATGTGTCTGGTGATGTCTGACACTTGCATGGTGTAACACCAAAGCAGAGCTGGCTGAGGGCTTGCTGCAGAACCCCTGCCACTTGGCTAACAGATGTGAGGAAGGGGGCAAGGTGTGGGGCAGCATGTGGGCATCTCTGCTGGGAGAGAATGGGAACCCACCAATTTCTGTTGGCTGGCTGCTTTAGGAAGTGCCCTTCTTGAACGCATCTCTGAATTTGGATGTTGTTTTGGTAGTCAAGGGGGTTGTGTTGAGAGGGGTTATTTTTTGTGTGCTTTTGGGGTTTTTAATATTCAGAGGTGATTAAAGACCAGGCTGTGCTAGGCTCATTGACTAATCGCTTCATTGCTTAGCTAATAGATTGGATTTTGTCAGCAGCACTGGCTCTCTTTCCTCAGTAGTAAAGCAGGATACGTGCCTGCTTTATGGTGCCCTTTTTTAAGCTTCTGGCATCTCACATAGGTGACTGTGGGACAGCCCTAATGAAGCTGGAGTTATTAAAAAAAAAAAGAAAATCTATTACATTTCAGGGATGTTTGGGCTTCACGCTTCAATAGTGCTAATTAGGTATGTGACCCATTTTCATTCCGCTTTAGCTCCTGGGGATGGTGGAGCCTCATTATAAATACAAGGATAGAGAATGCCCATGTTCCTTACTCTAAATAGCTTCTTCAAAACATGCCCAAAGGGCTTGAGGGTGTTTTTGTGTGGACACTGATTATGTTTTCTTTTTAAGTGGGGAAGTGGGACGGGGGGAGAATTCTCTCCCCAGAAATAAATAATTGAACGGGTTCCTTCTTTAATTTGGAAAACTTAGTGGCAAATCAAGGTTCTCTTGGATTTGAAGTTTGCCTTGTTTTTATTGACAGGGGAATGAACTTGAATGCATTTTAAGCATAAAAATGCTTTTAAATATTACAGTAGCTTCCCATCAACTGGTATTTTTAGCTAATAGCCTGTGCAGCCAATCTCTTCATGAAATGGGCTGAGTGTCCAGCTGGATGCTGACGACAGCATCAGTGAGAGGCATTTGTTAAACAGTCGGCCAGAATGCATGTCGTGATGTAAAACTGAGACTGGAAGGAGCAGACCAGAGGCTGGAGGGCAGCAGGGTTCCATAAGCTGCCCTCAGAAAGCTCTTGGGTTTTGTGCTCTTTTCAGTAGAACTCAGTTGTTTCCAGAAGGCTTGCAGAAAGCAAACCAGCATCTCCCTGATGACAGAAAATGCTGAACTCGCTTTATGGGGAGCCCTGGGTGAGACCTGGGGTTATGTGCATTAAAAATAATATGAATGAATCTAAGATAATGGAGCATTGCCAGGCAGCTACCAAAGGAGCCTCAGCTCCTGCATCGCTGAGCTTTGCTGAGCTGACCTCTTGCATTTTGAGCATCTTGCCTGCCTGTGTATGAAATGGTGGTTCTGAACTTTGCTGGTACACCTCGTGGGGAGCAATTTAGCATTGGAGTGCTGCTGTATTTAGTGTCATAGTAGTGATGTCCCTCTGGCCATCCTGCACTATCTTGAAAAATAATAATAATAAAAATAATTGAAGGAATAAGGGTGAAGAGGAGCTGGAGCCAGCTCTCAGCAGTGCAGCGGTCACTTAGGGCTGAGTAAGTAAATTTCTGTGATTTAGCTGTATTGGCAGGGTCAGTCTGAACGCAGGCAGAGGGAGGAACTCTCCTCTCACTTTGCTTTTAATGACTGCACTAAATAAAGCTGGGGTTTGCCTCTGAATTTGCTGGTCTGAGGACTTGTTCATCAAGCCATGCCCCAGAGGCTTGCTTTTAAAGGAAGTCTACTAAACAAGCAGGCTGTGGCAGGGGAATTTGAGGCAGCGTAGAATAACTTTGGGAAGGTGTTCTGAATGTTTTGCTGGGATGCTCTGACAGGTCCTCTGGTGCAGAAGAATGCAGGGCTGTGCTCTTTGCAGCTTCATCCTTTGCATGATAGTTTGACGTGCACGCTGCAGATGATGAAGTTAACCTTTTCTCATTGCAGAGGGGGAGGGATTTAACCTTTTCAGAAGCTGTGTTTATCAGGGTAAACATAACTTTTTACGTTGTAAACATGGGCAACATGACTAGAGTTTGGACATCATGATCCTATACGGAGTGTGTTAGGTGATGCTGTTCATCTGAACTATGAGAAAGATGCTGTCTAACAACACCTCGTGTACAAGAGTATGAGAAGGACTCTGTAGGAGTGATTTAAGCAGGAATTGTGCAGTTATTTAAGCCCATGTTTAGCTTAATTCGCTGTAAATATGTAGGGCTACACCAAGTGAGTAGAGGTTAACGCATTTATAAGCCTTTGAAGATCAGAAACAGCCTGATTTCATTTTGAAATCTCTGCTCGGCAGTGTTATGCCTCGCTGCTAAGTATTCCTCAGAAGATGCTGGTGGCATGTTGCATGGCTGTTTGCTGTGGTCATGGGTTATTTTGCAGGGTTTTTGATCAAAAATCCATTTCCATGTTTTTCGTCGTCTTCACCGCTTGTTTTTCCTATTTTCATTTTTTGTTCTGGCATGTCTTATTCTCAGCAGTTTGAGCTATTTTGGCTCATTGCAGAGTTTGAAAAGGCTAAAGAAAAACACTGAAAATAACTTTTGAAGATCTTCCCTGCATGGAAACACTGAATAGAAGTCAGCTACTGCCAAGGCAGTGTCTTCAGCACTGCACAAATGTACTGTGCTCTGCAGCTGGTGATAAACCAGCTTTTTCTTGCTTGAGATGAGGGGAAAACTGCCTTTTGGGTGGTGATAGGGTTGAATTTTGTTGAGTACATGTACCCAAATGCAGCTCCCTCCCCAGGAAGGCATCTGAGCAAGCAGCATTGAGCGAGGGCCCCTTGCCTGCTTGCTCGGAAGGAATGCAGCTTCGTGTCGGGCCCAACGTGCCGAGCTGGGGTTTTACATTCCACTGGAGATAGCGCCTGGGACTTTCTCTTGAGAAGAAAACCAGAAGACACCTGCTCCTGCCAGCAGCTGGTGCCACAGCAGCAACCGGACAGAGGGACCAGGGCTCCTGCATTCCTGCCTGCAGAACGCGTGGGCTTGTGAAGTCCTGCCTGGGAGTAAATACAGTGTGTCTCGAAGAGAAATGAGTGATGCTTTGTGGTGTGACTAAACGGATTAGACGTGGATGTGTTATCTAGGAATTTTCAAGGAAGCCGATGGACACATCCCAGGGGGAGGTTTTTTTTTTTTCCCTTTAAATTAGCTCACCCACTAAATATGTTGATACAGTGCGTGTATAATCCACTGAAGCGTTCCTCTTTGGTGGGGCTGAAGTATAAAGGGGATATCGAAGGGGTTCTTAGAAATTGTAGATGCATATGTAGGATCGTGCTGTAAAGATCACAGAGTCCAGATGTGTTTAGTGTTCCAAGATAATATTTCAGGCTGGATGAAACAACTTTCAGATCTCCTGGATTAGACCAGACACAGTAAACATCTCTAAAGAGCACGTTCTCCTGTGAGCACTGCAGTTGGTGACCAGGGGTGCAGTGTTTAAAGCCTCTTAACCAGGTTTTGTTGTTCCACTGGGTGCAAATAAACACCCAAAGAAGCTATTGGCACATATTAACAAATGGCTGAAGACTTGGTGTTACAGAAGAACCCTTTGAACAGGTTGATCTGTACAAGACACTGTTTCTCTGGATGACCTGGTGGGTTCTCAGCATGGGGATCATGATGTGCCAGTAATTGCAGTTAAATGAACATGGCTGGCTCTCAGGAAATGAAACCTAATTTGTCACAGCTGTCACGATGATCATGTCATGTTTGTTGCCTTCAGGAGTGGTTTCAGGCTGCGAATCCTGTTAAGGTCCCAGTTTTTTCCTGTTAAATATTGCACAGCATGTTTGCTGACCCTCGGGTTTATCTTGGGGGGTGTTTTTTAAAGGCAAACACACCAATTCTGTCTCTTATATAAGCTGGGGTTGAACTTCTGTGAACCTTAGTCATGTGGGCTAGAGCTTGTTAATTTGGTGGGCTTCAAGGACCTGAAGCATAGCAGTAAATTG
The DNA here is from genome assembly GCA_002631895.1 of Agapornis roseicollis. Classification (NCBI taxonomy): domain Eukaryota; kingdom Metazoa; phylum Chordata; class Aves; order Psittaciformes; family Psittacidae; genus Agapornis; species Agapornis roseicollis. The sequence goes on along the minus strand of NDXB01006623.1, from coordinate 22,752 downwards.
AGGGTTTGTATAGAGCAGGGGATTTGCTTGCAGATTGGTGTGGTTAGGATTTTGTGCTTGTGCTTCAACCGTGCTTTTAAAGAGCAGCCCTCTTGGCTGGGTTGAACACAGTTATGCTTCACAACATCAGCAGCAGACAAAAGCAGCGCAGCAGCTTCGAGTTTTGCAATAGTGCCATCAGGAAGTACAGCAGGATAAATGCAAGGCTCTCTTCATAATTCCTCAAGCAAGCACAGTGAGGTGTAGGCCTTTTTAAAATTCCCCTTCGTCATAATTTCAGTATTTATTTGCTTTTGTTTGTACATTAACAGATGGGGTCTAAATTGGATAGAGCGAGTCCTGTTCTGTAAAACAAACAGATGCTAATTTCTGGATGTCAAGCCAGAGGGAGCAGAGAACTTTCCTGCTCTATTCTTCTTCTAAAAGAAGGGAACAAGGTTCTAAAGAAACATTTGGATCTCTGCAATACTTGTGAGGCTGATTCCTCCTCCCTCTCTGCCGGTGGCTGCAGTAAGGCTCCAGGGGAAGAGGTGCAGGGTCTGTGTCAGTGTGTTACAGTGCAAGGCTGGAAAATGTCAGCGGTGTTTATGGCACTACCTGGAGCAGGAAGGGCTCTGAGCTTTCCGCAGAGAGGTTGTACAACCACACTGCTCATGATCCAACACTGGCTGCTCCTTGGTCACTGCTGAATCTTGGTGAAGCGTTTCCACAGGCTGCTGCTGCTGCAGCCTCTCAGAAATGACACTGGGGTATAGCTATCGGCATCTCCCATCGGTTTAGCCCACACTTAGTGTCTCCAGGGCCATCCTTTCCCATCTCCACCCTTGCTCCTGTGGAGCAAGCCCTGGTGCTTCCCTTCTCCCTAGCAATTCCAGGGCTGGGGAAAGAGAGCAAGGCTGGCTGGGGGAGAAGCAGTAGTGCTTACAAGGGAGGATGTGGAAAAGTGACTGCTGACCCTGAAACCTCCTACTGCCTTCTAACAGCCTTTCTGTCTGCTTCCTCCTCCCATGAGCAGAAGTGCCACAGCTGCTCAGGACTTTGCCTGCATTGCTGGAGGGCCTTGGACCAGCTCTGGTGCTGCCTGTGCCTCACTGTGTATATAGTACACCTGGAAATGTAGGGATGGGGTGTACCAGAAGAATAAATGATTGACAACAGAACAGAACTGGTAAAAATGATCCCACAGAGCTGTGTTGTTAATGAAATTTTGGGCACATTTAGTTGCCAGAACATCAGCAGGTGGTGAACAGCCTCTCCTTCAGAGGTTTATTTCCATGTATTTTATCTCCAGTTCCTCCTACACAATATGGATTGGCATGCAAGTATCCCTTCTATGACAAGAAACTGCAATCCCTGATGCTCAGTGCATTTTAAAAGAAGCTTCAATCTTCTGTAATAGCTACATGACAGTTTAATAGTTGATAAAAGAAAAACAAAAAGTTACACATCTGCTTTTGTAGATTGTGGGGACATGACATTGCAGATAAACATTATGAGCTCTCACTTAATGATTTATTGAAGCTCCTTTCTTCATTTTATTGTAGCTTTCAGTCTCTTGCTATGCAGCTGTCTGGTTTCCCCAGAGAAACCTTGGAGATACAGATCTCTGTTAGTGATTTTAAGTAACTACCTTTCTCTATAGAATATGAAACTTGTTTTCCCTTTGCCCTGGGCAGTCAATCACAGGATTAGCAGAGGATAATCAATAATCCTGGATGCAGAGCCGAGCCATGCTCAGTGGTGAGCACTGGTGCTCTCAGGCCACACAGGACTGTTCTGAACGCCCCTTGCCTTCTTCCAGCCTCTTGCTCTCAGGCCTGTCTTCCCATTCAGCGTTTGGTGATTTCCAGCTGAAATGGTCCCTTCGTGACTTCCAGCATGCCAGAGGAGATGACTGTTTTCCCCAGCTGCTCATGTGTGCTGGTTGCCTTATATCTCTTTTACAACAAGAGAAATAAAGGCAGAGCTGTGCCGTGGCTTTGGGAGAACTCTGGTCTTCTGTTCAGTTTTGCTTGTCCTTGGCAAACGAAGGTTGAATGAGGTTTGTGTGAATAGGAGGTCCTGTTGAGAAATAAGAGATAGCGTAGGACTAAGGGGTGTGCAGTGAATTGAACGGATCCCTGGCCATTTGTCAGGATATTCCTCATCTCCTGAACCAGCCTTGGAGGCACCTTTTTTGGTCATGGAAAAAATCTGTAGACCTCAGAACTAACATTTCCATCTGTTTGTTTTCCCAGTGATCCCAGATGAGTTGGGATGCAGGACCAATGGATAAAAGGTGTGTTTAGATGAGAAGGACAGCTGTAGCTTCACTATCATTTACTTTGGTTTATGCACATTAACAGTTTTTCAGGAAATGAGTGATTTAGGAGATGGAGTGTGGCTGCAGGGTGTCTGTAGCTGTACTTTGAAGTTTCATTTAGCACACTCTTAAGGTGACTCAATATTGCTCCATCTTCAAAGCTCTCCAAAGGCTTGTACAAGTAAATTTGGTTACTGTCCTTTTTGCACCAGAGACATGCTCCCAGCAGAGAAGCCAGCATCAAAGTTAGCATCAAATGGAAGTCTCTGCTGAAGGTATGGCTGTCACTTTAGATCAAATGATGTGGTGGTGTTGTTTCCAACGGGAGCAAGACAAGCTTGTGGAGCACAGCAAACAAGTTGTGCTACTGCCTGTGTTTAGTTTTGAAAGCCAGGTTATACAAAAGGATGTTGGGTGGGACTTCCTGAAAGGTCCCTATCACCACTACTGTGAATATGCCTAGCACCAGAGGGCTTACATGTGCTGTCTATCACTAAATCTTTTACAGCCTCATGAGAAGAGATGGTCAAACCTGCCATGCAGAGGAGTCTGGTCATGATGGCAGATGTGTAGTAATTTTGTGTGGAAAACAGGAGATAAAACCAGACCCACCGTTGGTGGCTTTGTGTTTTGAAGGCACTCTTTCTCCTCTCACTTCCTCCTGTTGCTCATTGTAGTTTCCTTTAGCCATTTACCACTGGTAGTAACAGTCCTGCCCTTCATGGCATCATCCCTAAGGAGTCCTTTTCTGGACCTGTTGGTACATCAGCAAACAGGACACCCTGGAACAGCCCACCTTACTCTCCACACACCTTGTCCGGCAGTGGCTGCAGTCTGGCTCTAACAGCAATGTCAGCAGCAGTTCCTGTAGTACTTCCCTTGATTTCTGAGGGTTCAGATCACAGGTTCCTAATAAAAGGAGTTCTTGAAGATAAGATTGTCTGCTGTTAGCATTCCTGTGATCAGTGACTCACTCGGTATATCTCGTGTATCCTGAACTTACTGGACTTAGTGGGGCAATGTCAGCCTAGCAAATTGCTTGTCAGCTCTGTGTGCTCCCCAGCTTGGAGACACCTCAGGACTCCTCCATTTTTTTCCACCAAAGTAGTCGATTTTTGGATTAACACACGTGAATGGAGGAAGGCTGAAGTAAAACACTGCAGGTGAAACCCTGCATGGTGTCTTTCTGTGCCAGCTGAACTTTTTATCATTGACCTCAAGGTGTATGTGGATAGCAAATAGGGCATCAATATGATTCACAGTGCTGTTACAGTGTGAGACCTAATAGATCTTCTTACCTGTACCTTGTACTTGGTTCATGTGCTTATTCTGGCCCCTGGGATTTATTCTTAGCCCTGCTTTTTTTTCAGGAATTGCTGTGTCTTCATTAAACGGGAGCAGTACACAGACTGTCTCCTGTGGGTGAGATTGGGGGTAGCTTGTCTCTTCCAGGCACAGATAGGATGGGAAGCACCTTGGAAAATGAGATTGATGCCAGGGGCAGGTTGCAGGTTGGAAAGGGCTGGATCTGGTGTTATTTCTCTTCCTGAACCACTTTTTGCTTCCTGAATTAATGCGCATTTTCAATCTTCAGAAAGCCAGTAAATAATGTGCACTCCTTGGTTGATGTGTTTGTGACCCTGTATTTAGCTCTTCCGGAAATCTGCATGTGTTGCTTTATGTATTGGGGTCTAAGGAATATGAATAGTTTAACTGTCTATTTACATAAGGTAAATGAATCTTTTTGCTTGCTTCTATGCTCTTGAGCGTGCAAATATTGTGTGTGCTCTGGGACTTCTTTTCACACACTTAATTCCAGGAGTAGGAACATACTAGGAGTAATTGAAGGAGTATGTGCTGGTATATGATGCTATTGGTACTGCTTTTTGTCTTTAGATGGAATGTCAGTGATAGATTCTTACTGACTTAAAAAAGAAGATGCTTCGTTCGTGGGAATGGAGAGGAGCACAAATAAACCAGTCTTTCATAAACTAGTTGGACAAATTCTCTAGTCCTTTTGCACGTGAGAGCCAATGTATGAGTTTTGGTGCCATGGCTCTGTTTTGGATCAGGAGAACCCAAACGGAGCTGCACTTCCTGATGTTTCCCAGCCTTCCTCTGACCTGAGGGGTTTTTTGAGATATCTATATCTCATATTTACATATTTTTGACTTTGTCTAACAGTTTTGGTACTTCATTTCAGTTCTGACACAGTCCGTCCCAGATGGGAATGGTGATGCTGATCTCTGTGCAAGTGGCATTTGGAGTTACCCATGTTGGCCTTTTCTGGATGTGGCTTTAGAGGGGATCAGGGTTGAATCCAGGTGGTACACCAGGAGCTCTCCCATCTGCTCTGCTCTGGGGTGCAGTTGCACAGTAACAAGCCTGATGAGCTGGTGGTGTGTTATCTAAGTTAATGCAGTTGCTGATTCATTAGCAGAAAGGCAGGAGTGGGGAAATGCTCCGCCTGCCAACACACCATGTACCGTTACAGTCACTGTGGCAATATGGCAGTGCTGCTTGTGAGGGGTGCCCACTACCTGTCTTTCATTTAACACAAACCCTGAAATGGGGAGGAAGAAGAGTTGCAAAGCTGATTAAGGCTGCTCAAGCTGGTCTGTGGGGAGCAGTTGGGTTTCCAGAGTGCGAATCCCCCTCGTTTCATCCTTCCCTGCCTTTCTCCCCATGAGCTGCCCAGAAGTTGGGACAAGCCCCTGGACCTTGACCTAATGTTGACACAGACTAAATTAGTCTTCTCCATTGCCCCTCCATCGTCTCCTGTGCTAATTACGGTGCTGCAAATCTACCCTGTGGTCTGGTTTCTAAATGCATACAGGAGACTGAACAGCTCTGAGGGTCTGCTGTAAACATGACTTATCCGGCAGGCAGTAAAGCTGCTCTCAAGCTCTGTGAGGAGAATTAAGCCTTTGTGGCTGTTGGGCAGCTGGTTTTACCAGTCTGTGTTGCAGATTAAAACATATTTCGGTGTCTCTTCTATCAAATCAGGAAGAAAAAATATGTTCTCGTTATCAGGTCCCCAGCTGCATGTTAATAGAGAACTAATGTCGGTCACTTGTGGCCCTTGAAGGAAAGAACATCTCCCATGTGCTGAGCATACAGGAGCATAACCCCTGTCTTTTCTGAGGCTGACAGTGATTTTTATGTCTTACCCAGCAGAGGCAGAAGCTGCTTGAGCTGCAGCATACCGAGCCCAGAGTGCTGTGCCAGGGACCTATCTGCTCCAGTGCTCTCAGGATGTGGGATACGGTGTGGAGATTGCACTGCTCTTAAGAAGGAAAGCTTTATGGCCTCTCCTAGCCCTGTTGTTAAACATATGCTTTATTCTAAGTTTTTGCCCTGTAAACCTCCAATTGTGATGCCTTTGGCATCCCTTGTTTTGGCAGAAAGCTCCAGAAGTCACAGTTCAAGTTCTGAAGGTGTTAATGCCATCTCAAAGTCAGCTGGTGTGTGTTGGGAAGATGAAATCTGCACCGGTCACAGGTGTTTGGGTGTTTTGGTTGCTTGTGGTGACTCACCAGGTTTTTCTGGTAGGAGTGTTGAAAGGTTGAAGAATTGAAAGTGGTTTTAGAAGAGCTGGAAAAAGAAAGAGACTGTGGTGCTTACATGCTGCACATTTACTCTTATTGTGTGAGCCACAGTACAAGATTATAATGGCAGATAAGAGTCTCAGTTTAAGACCTTCTTGGAAAGAAATATGAGATTTTGTACTTAAGCATAAGCCAAATAGATTGCATCTTTCTTGCTGTCGAGTCACGAGGTTGATACATGACTTCAGTCTTTACCTGCTTTTATTTTTTGCCAGCTTATCTTCTTGCTGCATAAGAGGAATGTCTTTTGTCTCAATTCACTTTCTATTACAAGGCCACAGTTTTAGTTTCTTTACCCTTGTAAAACTCTCCTGTGCATAGAGGTACAGATGTCTTTGGCATAAATCTTCCTGTTGTGACTGGTCCTGGAGCCCTTTTGCAACACAAGTGTTGCAAAACTCCTGTGAGGGCTTCCCTGTGTCAGGACAACATTAGACCCATTAGGCAGTAACCCTGCTTTAACACATCTAGGAACAGCAGCACGAGGCCTAATAAAAATGCAGGTTTTATTGGGGTGAATGTGTTTGTTAATGAAGCTGTGTGCACACACACTGGAGCTTACAGCACTAACATTTTCCTTGCAACCCCCTGATGTGTTGATAAGGCTCTCGGTGAGTCTAATCCTGGATTAAAAAACCCTCCCATATCATACTATATGTGGCCTTATAAATACAGCCTGGGTTAGTATGAGATAAAAATAACTCTTTCCATAGTGCAAACCACTTGGTTTAAGAAGTGGAAGAATATTTATCAAAAGGCTTTGATTGAACTCTGTGCAGTAGAGCAAAGATGTTTCATTGCTCCCTCTGAAAGCTCATCATTTGCTCTTCCTGTTAATGACTGTACAACCCTAACAGCCGGACCACGGCGATGGAGTTTGAACCCAGGATCTCTGGAGCAAAACCTATGAGCAGATGTTGTCTGAGGTACAGCACTTACTTGTAGCCAGTGACAGATTCCTGACCTTTATGAAATGGTCAGCAAAGGGTGACTAAAGGTAATTTTTAAGCTAAAACTTACAAAAGGTAATTTTTAAACTTAAGCTGTGTGCCCTGTGGTACAAGCTTAAAAGAGGAGATGCTGTGAGTAGTTTGATGTTTGGTAAGCACATTTGGCTACGGGTTGATGGATTTACCCTTCCCACTAATTTATCGTTGTGTTTTGGTAACCCTGTGGACTCTTGAGCAGAAATCGGGGGCTGGTCCTGCGAGAGCACGAGTGAAACTCGAGTACATCATGCCTGTGCCTGGGCTTGGAGGAAGAACTCCAGTGCTGAGGGGAAAGCGAAACGTTTTTAGAGGTGCAAAGGTCACCAGGATACATGCAGGCCCTGGGAGTTTGCTGCTGCCATTGCTGACTCAGCTGTGGGGAAGAAGGAAATATGTTTTTCCTTTTCAGAATTGCTTATGAAGCTGTTGGGGGAAAAGAAATTGCTCTGGAGGAGGGGGAAGAGCCTTGGCTGTCAAGAACACAATTCAGCCTTGCAGATACTTTCCTGTATAACTTCCAAAATCCAGGTGTGATTGAATGATGATGATGTTGTGTGTTGCATATTACACAGGAAACTCTATTCAGCTGCTCCAGCAATTTCCTGATCCCGTAACAGCCACTGAAGAATGGATCAGGCAGAAGGTGAAGGTTTGAAGCCATTTCTGGAGATTGATGTGAGACAGACCCTTAAGATGATATTTGCAGCAGCTACAAGAGAAAATAAAGAATAGTGTGTCTGATTTAGCTGGAGGATAGCAGATAGCCTGAGCAAGTAAAATAGGTGTACCCTGAAATCAGTGAGTAGGAGAGGTCAGCGTCTTGCCTGTAGCACACTGCAAGTTTTCAGCTTGTACCCAGACACAAGCTCCAGACCTTCTCCCAGAGCTCTTGTGCTCAGTGCCTCCTCCAGGAACATCAACCCCATTTCTTGGAGCATCTGGGATTTTCTGTGAGACCTCTCATTGAATCCAGCTCTGACCCAGAGTGACCCTGCTTAGCTTGTGGAGGCAAAACAGGACTGTACCTAAGGGACTGTGGCTCTAGTAAGCAGATCCCAAACAAAACTGAAGGCTGTTAAAAGTGTCTAATTGAATTATTGCACTACAGGGGCATAGTGACTCATGGTGAAGCTAATCACCTGCTGCTTTATCTTGACTGTGAAGAAGAGATTGCTAGTTAAACATTTAAAGGTCACACTCATAGAAATTGTAATAGCATTGCCTTTTTTTCCGCCCCTTCTGTAATGTCTGAAGTTACTGTGGGAAATGGAGAAGATGCTCTTTGGAGATGTGTATGCTGAAGGTGAAGCTCAGCACACTTATTGTTCAGTCTCACACTGTGGACCTCAGTGCAGTCATTTATGAGAAAGTCTGTGCTGAAAAACGTTGCATTGGCTTTGCACAGAGTCTCCCCAAAGCCACCAGTATGGCATTGGTGATCTGGGGAGAATTAAATTATCCTAAAACTTGAAGCCCAGATATTTGGGGGGTTCATTTTCATTCATCACAGAGAATAAAACTAGAGCTCAGGTCCCTGTTCCCACAGCCAGGTGGGTTCAGTGTCTTCAGTTTAATAGTGCTTTATTGTTCACTGGGTCAAGAACGTCTTATAGGAAACAGGGTCTGCCCAAAGAGACCTCTCTAATTTTACTGTGTTGGCTGAGAGGAGAACAGACTGTTTCTTCCTGGAGTAAATCTGTCCATGCGGGTGAGCAGGGAACTGTGTCACTTGGACAGGAACTATAATTCCTGTCCCTGCAGTTGTCCCAGCAGTTACTGAAGCAATTGTCGGCAAGGTTTTGTGGAGAGACAGCTTGGCCCTTTGCCTGGTGGATCCTCGCATGCTCTCTGCTGTGAAAGAGCCTTGCAGGTTGACAAAGGTGTGATGCTTTCCTTAGCAAAACGCTTGGTTTAGATAGCTCTTCTCAGTAGACAGGTAATGTCTGTCTTGGCAGCTCTTCTGCAGGAGCACTCGGGTGGTGATGGAGGAAAACTTGCAAATAGAACAACAGAAGGTCGTGCTGAAGCATCTAAATCGCTACCTTGCTGAAGGAGCAAAGTGAAAAGACAATATCAGCAGTGGTATCAGCAGTGCATTATCACTCCAAGTTAAATATAAATTTTGAAGGAAGTATGTAATATTTTCTGCATATGGATGTTTTATGGCAGGAAGCATATCCTGCTATAAATGAATTAGCCTGTTTGAGAGGCTGGGTTAAAGACTCTGTGAATGGAAGTTTTTCCTTTCGGAAGTGTTGGCTGTACTAAATTGATAGACCACTGTCATTTTTTGGGCTTGACTGTTTCCTTACATTTGGAATGGGTCAAAGAGAGCACAGTGCCAGAACAACATGTTTCCTGTTGGCTGCTGAGCTCTCATAACTTGAGGGCCAAAAGGCATGTGGAGCTGGGCAACACTATCTAGAGAAGAGGTCTGGGCTGCAGACAGCTGTTTGGTGATCTGGGGGAGGGTCGCCTTGGTCTGACATCTGATGAGGTGCTGGGAGAAGCTCTGCGTTGATTTATGTCCCTTTGCCCATCTTTCTCATGGGTGTTCTCATCTCTAATGCTGCTTCTTAGTTTTAGGAGGGATCCCTGGATGCACTAGTGGCCTTTTCCAGGGCTACGGAACTGCTGCTGGGAGATGTTGATGCCAGACACATAGAGACAGAAGGATCCAAAACTTCTAAAGGAATAGGGTGGATAACAGTTTCCTGCTGCTGATCCATAGATCCACATTTGTGCCTGGGTTTGCATTGTGCCTGAGGCTGTCCCTGGTCAGCCTTGCTCCAAATGCATCACGTCACTTTGGCTGGAGAGCCAGAGGAAGCTGGCTGAGATCCTGAGCCCATCAAACACTGGCTGCGGAAAGCAGGGCACCTCACCCTTTAGGGCTGGTGGCTTGCCTGGAGTTTGGGTTGACCTTTGACCTTACAGCTGGCAGAGTAAATTGATTTTTAAATCATAAATTCATCTTTAAATGAGCAAATTGCACAGAACTTCGCATTTAGTCACTGCCTGCTTGTTAAAACACTCTTGCTTGGAGTGCGCCTTGGCAGGGAGATGCCTGAGGTAAGTGTTCAGCCAGCCCCAGGCATTTGTAGAACCCTCAGTTTCACTTCTCCAGTTAGAGACAGGTTGGTGTTTCACACTATTGCCTGGCAAAGCTTGACAGCATCGGAGTTGCTTGAAACGTGTCCAGTGCAACTCAGTTAACACAACCTCGAAGCAAAGGTGCGTTTTCAGCAGCTCTGTTCAGATGAGGAGCACCCTGCCCGTGTGACTCCCTGGAGGCTGCCCCACGCAGGGGTCAGGATGAGGGAAAGTGGTGCTCTTGTGGAAAACATCTTCTGCTAAAATAATATCTTCGTATGATTTTGCAAGCTCATTTCTTTTGATACTGTTTTTTCTCTTCCTTTTACAAAAGGCAGTCAAACTTCAAAGGGAGCCATATTGCACCATCTTCTGTATGCACTTTACGTTTAAAGCTGAATCCTCTCTCACTTGGCTCTTGCAAGAAACAATGTCCCTGGGGATCCTCCCTCCTCCTGCCCATCGCAACTGCTGACTTAAGTTGCAAGAGCTGCCTCTAGTAAGGGGGGGGGG